>VRLP01000870.1:0-10000 GCA_009660295.1 Lophius piscatorius
GTCCAGGTTCATACAGTGAAACAGTCCAGGTTCACACAGTGAAACAGTCCAGGTTCATACAGTGAAACAGTCCAGGTTCATACAGTGAAACAGTCCAGGTTCAAACAGTGAAACAGTCCAGGTTCATACAGTGAAACAGTCCAGGTTCAAACAGTGAAACAGTCCAGGTTCATACAGTGAAACAGTCCTGGTTCAAACAGTGAAACAGTCCAGGTTCATACAGTGAAACAGTCCAGGTTCATACAGTGAAACAGTCCAGGTTCATACAGTGAGACAGTCCTGGTTCATACAGTGAATTGTCCCGGTTCATACAGTGAAACAGTCCAGGTTCACACAGTGAAACAGTCCAGGTTCACACAGTGAAACGGTCTGGGTTAGTGCATCAAATTCACCATCAAGCACTTACTGAAATTTATGGTTCTTAAGACAGTAAGTCATGTTTTTACAGTATATTGAAATGAAAACAGATGTTTTGTGGTCGGACAGTAAAAACAGACATGCTGGCTCTTCAAAGACCCGGTTTAGTTTGGACTATGGAGGAAAAACAGGTGGCAGTGATGGAGGGCGAGTCAGCCAGCAGCTTTTTTTAAAAGTTTGATCCCAGTCCTAGTATTTACAGACTCAGACTTCACCATCGTTCAACTCATCATACAGTGTGATGGTTTTCAAGGCTGAGCAACAGACTGTCCGGTACAGTTTATCTTATCTAAGGTGGGGGGGGGGGGAAACTATAGCTTTGAGAGTTCCCCTAGCTGCCGTTCTTGTTGTTCATATTTTATCTAAAATGAAAGATGTCCCACTTATTAAATTAGAATGCCTTAAAATCCACAGGGAGCCTTGGCGGTATGTGTTGTCACCGTTCCTGTGGTAAACAGAACTATTGACCTGTGATAACCTAATTGAGAGGGAGCTAAGTTTAGCAGGAGTGAAATACAAACATTTGGCCCGGGCCGACTCTCTTGCACCGATGTAAAGTACTGTTAAACCCCTACAGCAACGGGGACTAGTGTAACCAATTAGCAGCGAGCGAGACGAGGTAAAGGTCAGGAGAGCAACGCAGGAGTGAGGGAGGATTCGGTGTCAGGACCCTACAACCAAAGACCGGCCTCGTTAACGGGAAGGTCAGGACATGACGATGGTAAAAACAAGAGATGATAATGAGACAATCCTGTAAGGGGAGTGAAGGAGAAAACTCTGACACCAGGGATTAGACCGCCAAAGCTGGGGTTCCTAGCATAGGGGTAGTGACTGAAATGGTCCATACTCAGCGGGACTGAGTACGAGCACTTGAGATACTTTCTTACTCCTTAGTGGCGTCTGCCACTTCCTGTTGAGTCTAGATATCCACTTCTAAAAATCTAAGCAGCCCCAGGGACTTAAAGCATTGGGTCACTCATTGCTGCGGTTCTGTGCAAAGACAGATATGGGTTGGCTGTAGCTCAGGAGGTGGGGCGGCCATCCACTGTTGTAAGGTTCACGGTTTGATCCCCCAACTGCCACTGCTGCCTCATGTTGTAGGGTCCCTGAGCAAGACTCTGAACCCCGGTCCAGTCCAGGTCAGCTTGTATGGTATGCAGTTCAGTCCTCAGACCACCCCAGCAGTCTACATGTTTTACGGCCCTCTAGCAAGAGAGTGAACCCCTACAAATGGTCCCTGGGGGTACCCACTGCTGCTCGCTGCTCCTCAGGGTTCTGAAGATACCTTGACCATCCATCCATCCATCCATCTTGTCCAGCCATCCACTTCCTTCTGCTTATCTAACTTGCTGTGGCGGTAGGCCAACCAAGGTATTCTGGATGTCCTTCGCCCCCCTATAACAATTTCAATGTTCAACCCCTGGAGATCCTGAAGTGTTCCCAGGCTAGATGAGAGATGCATTTCCTCCAGCGAGGCATCCAGGAGGTATCCCAAACAGATGCCTGAACCAAACCAAACTGTGTCCTTTCAAAGTAATGGTTCTATTCTAAGATCTCCCTTCACC
Organism: Lophius piscatorius; assembly: GCA_009660295.1. NCBI lineage: Eukaryota > Metazoa > Chordata > Actinopteri > Lophiiformes > Lophiidae > Lophius > Lophius piscatorius. Next base: position 1,983 of record VRLP01000870.1, read on the forward strand.
TCCATAGTCCAACACAAAGCCAACATCACTGCCGATGCCCCACCAAACTACCCGCCCATCTCGTACTCTGTTTTCCTCAAACAGACCCAGAGTTAACTAGGCCCCTAATCCCCTGCGTTTTACCAGCAATCCCCCTGATTGAAACCTCTAAGATCTCCTCGAGTCGATTCATATGCACTGACTAACATAAAGTTCCCTCTAGTGGCAGAAACATGCAACTGAGCTTTCACAAAAGCATTCCAATTCTTCCTCGCACTAATGAATATGGGGGATGAAAATTTTGAAAGATGTCCGTGGATTAGTGGAACAGTCCAGGCGATGATGAATCCATATAACCCTGATTTTTTTAGGGGGTTTATAATACTTGATTAAGCAACTCACTTCCCAACCTGAAGGAAGCGGTCCACTGTTTTCCACCCGAGGTCCTCAGATTTGGAAGCTATTCACATTCCGGCTGCATCCCACTTGGTTGCAAACCATTACGGAGTGTATTAGGGCGGTTTCATTCAAGTGTGAAAATTCATAAACGCCAGCTTCCTGTTTGGTTTAGTTTTAGGTTTTAACAAGTTTTAGTGTAGATCTGACCAATGAAGTGAACTTAGTGCCTTACTTCTGGGCGGTACGTAGTCGGGGGCTAGTTCTTTGAACTTTTCTAGATGAACTTTGGAACAATTGCGCAGACAAATTGGTCAATCCCATATAACATGACAGAGTTTGAGTTTTTAAAACACGTCAAAGCCCTCAAGCAGATGATTCACGAAGTAAGTGATAAAACAGAGCGATGCGTTTGGGGTCTTTGCACCTGTTGGGGCTCGGGCTCGAATTATCAGCCTGCTCGGCAGCTCTGCAGAGCTCTTTAGCATCTTCAGGTCCGTTGTATCCGTTTTCCTGCCAGGCGATCTCTTTAACTGATCTTATCACCGAAGTGAGCAGCCGCCCTGACAGACTGAGCTTTTTTTAAAATGATAAATATTGGCTCTACATACTGAGTGTAACTCTCTGCCCGGTTCCGTCAACGGCAGATAAAGTTAGCAACTAGCTGGTGACCTTAGAGGAACATTTAGCTGCTAATGAGCCAAATACTCCCACCAAGAATTGGTGAACACTTTGATCTAAAAGTAGAGGGAATATTAGCCTTAAACGTTTGCTCGTGTTGCTGCATGTCCGTTGAAGGCTATCAACTTTAAACGTGATAATATATATGCTGCTGCTGCCACTGCCGCCTCACATCCATAACATCAGTTAACGCCCATTTGGGCTAAAATCAAGTGCTAAGATAGGCTGTTTTTTAAAAGATATATTCTCAATCTGTATCTTTTGCTCTTCCGGCCCCCCGCCTGCCCCCCCGCCCGTTCTGTCTCTGCCCCGCTCTCAGTCTATCACCCCGACTCCTGCAGAGACACATGGCCCTCTCACATGCCTCTCATTCCATTATAACAAGCCACATTCCCTGGAACACTTCTTCTACTCTTGTGGGCCCTGGGTCCCAGAGTTTGCAGAACCCACCCTCAAACCACCACCACCACCACCACCCTAACCCTCCTTCTCCTCCTTTCACACACACCCTCCCTCCCCCCCTCTCTTTCTCTCATTCGACTTATCCCTGGTCCTCGGTGGATCCCACCAGAGAGCCACAAAGAGCCAGAGCTTCTTATTGAGCCGTTGGTCTGCCAGTCACTCCGCACCAGGTTGTCCTCGCTGTCCGGTTTGTTTAGGGAGGAGGAGAGCATCCAGCAGCAGGACCTAAGAACATAAGAACATAAACCAGCCGAGGAAGGTATCCTGGAGAGACGGTCTCCAGCAGACCCATGAGAGACATGGGAGGAAAGGAAAAGAAAGTTTTGGTGATTGCAAACGCGCCCAACTACCAAGGGTGAGTCTTCTGGTCTTCTTCTCCCATCCCGCTGACAGAAGTCTCGAGTTCATGACAATTTCCAGAGTTTCTAACTGCAATGGTTTAAGAGACACTTTTTGACCCGCCTGCGGCGACTATTTGAAGTATTCTTCTGAAATGCAAAACAAATTTTAAACCCGCATAATAACCGTGTTCTGAATTCCAGCACCTCTTTTCCCGTGGTGTCAGTGACAGCCAGAGCGAGGTGCCACTTGTCAAGCAAGACGGGACACAGATTTATTGAGCGCACATTCCCTCCAGGCGTGATTTGAAGGGATATTTGGACAAAATGAAAAAAAAGGAGCCGATATGTCGTGTGATTGTGGAGCTTTAACTGCGATAGTTCCGTTTTTGTCCATAATTATGCGATATTATACCTCAAATACAAACTGCAGAGAGGCTAAGATGTTGTCCGTGTGAAGGATTGGAGAGGCTTCGGCATCGTAAAATATCGGTTAAGACATAAATAACACATAATCTGTACATTCTGTACATCCTGTTTCTATATTTTATTATACATATGTATATATATATATATAACTTACAGCAGAACACAAGAATCGCACAGGTTCTTCCTCGACGTGACGTTTGAGAACATCCCCGGTCCAACTATTTGCATTGGACACCGCGGCCCGGAGCGGCGATGATACGATGATCGGGGTCTGACGGCGAGGCTTCACAGAGTTGGCAGGCTGGAAAGGCCAAGTTTAGATAGAGGAAAATAAACCTGTTGATCTTGGGATATTAGCTTGTCGAGCCAGTCAACACCCCTGATCTGATGCCTATTCATTTTTAAAACTGCTTTGCATCAAATGCCTGTCTTCTAATGAAGGAGTGTGAGCTGGCCCATATGTTCACTCTGTTGTTTTTTGTTTTGCTGGTTTTGATTGGCGATGCAGTTTGTCCTCTAGCAGAGGGAAAACGAGATCTGCTCTTCTTTCCACCTCCTGCGTGAGTCTATTTATGGGAAGCAGTGAAGTGCAAATTCTTTATTATCGGACACCTGAGAAGATAAAGAAGAGCCTAAAATGTTGATTCTCTTCTTTTTTTTCACGTCGGCTCAACAAAGAATTACATTTGGTGTAAAGTTTGTCAGTCATGTTGACTGAATAAATTAAAATAAATTGAGTGTGATTAACCAAAGGGACCAAAAAAAAAACTAATTAAAAATGCATTATTTTATGTTAAATGCCTGAATAATAAATAAGTATATATATTCAATATTATTATATTTATAGACTCAAAATGATAGAAAACTGGACTAAATGGGACAATTTACATTCAATTAGTTTAACAAGATCGGATAGGAATGTTACACATGATGAAAATACTTCAAGTCAAAGTCGAAGTTTGTGTTGTACTTCACTTTTTTGAGTGTACTTCTGTTTCGAGGTTTCTTTACTTTACTTGATTTTTTTTATTTTTTAAAGTTCTGTTGTTCTTTCTACTCAAAACAAGATTGTAACTTTAGTGGATATTTTTTTTATTTTGCATCATTAGACTGTTTCCTGTCTTGAAGACTAAAAAAACAGTAAGAGGAAAATACAGTACAAAACTGTAAAATTGTAAAAGACCATGGAAATGGAACCTGGAAAGTTGAATTATCCTAAATCGAGACACGTTACATAACTTTCATTTTTACTGTCATATTATATAGAGAGCACACAGTTTTACAGTGTATATAATATAAACTCAGGCTGTGTCTATCTAAACCTTTAGTAAAAAGAATGAAAAAATACCATAATGTTATAAGCATGTAATTACCGTAAAATTTACGGTATTATTTCACCTTTCAACAAGAGCTTCCCTTCATTTCTACAGAAACAGGATGTTAAAAAAATTCTATTTTTATGTTAAATAATGTTGATTTCAAAGAAAGACGCGTGAAGTAAAAACACAGTTAATTACTGTAATTTGTACGTAATGTTTTTGTAATCTGACTCTTACTTTGCTAAATGTAATAGAAATCTAAACTAGAAAAAAGGTATTTCTTAAAGAATGTTAAGAGTGGCAGGTAGTTGCTAGGGTAACTAAATTACCGTAAAACATATTTACAGTATATTTATTCTTTATTGTTTACAAACAACAGTTCTTACTGTACAGTTTCTAAAAATAACTTAACCACCATAGTTTTTACGGTGAAGTTCTGGCAAACACAGCCGACAGTATTTTACAGTAAAATCTGATTTACCGTAAATTACATTCACTGTTTTTACAGCGTGATTTGAAAGTAAATGGACGAGGACGCGTAAAAACACGATCCCTTGCTGTAGGGATCGTCCGTGGATATCAGGAACTCGACCATGAAGAAACGGCGTGACGTCCATCTTTATTTTATCAGCTTTCTTTTCTCTGTCAGTGAAGGACAGACACAGGTGTCAAAATAAAGCTTCTAATTCCTTTAAAGTAATTTCACAATAAGATGACACGCGGTTCAGTAACAGAAAAAATCCCTTGGATAAAAAAAAACCTTTAACTTTAGTACTTTTTTTCCGCGTCTGCTGGAGTGAGGAATGTGTTTACGGTTTTCGTCCTGTCTGGTTCTCGATGGTTGAAGACTTTCCTTACTTTGACGCAGAAGGTGAACTCTGTTGGATGATGATACCCCCGGAGAGACACCTCCCTCACATTCCTGTGGTTTATAGGCTTTGATGCTTGTTTCCATGCTACAGCTAAAACCAGGACAGCAGGGGCCCCAGGGAGAGAGAGGGAAAGTCTGGGACTGGACCCTCATACCTAAAAAAAAAAAGCCCCTTAATCTGCCCCCCTCCTCTGCTCTTTCCTCGATACATGGAACAAACAAACACCAGCAGGGTCAGACCTTAGATTACGTTCACACCTTTCCGTAAGAGTCCCGCCTCAGCACCACGTGTCGCCCCAGCCAAGAACCGCGGCTAGGTCCGTTTTCACCACAGTGGGCAGGAAGCATAACCTTACCCAGAACCTCGACTGGGCAAGATCAGGCTTCTTCACCAGAACTATGATATGATATTCAGGCAAGATGGTTACTCTACACCGGTTGGATAAGGACCAAGGGAGCTGAGGTAGGAGAACGATAAAAATAAATGATTTACGCCTCAAATATGGGCACACGCGCCCACTTTCAGTACAACATCTATTTCAGGCTAATTACATCCCCATATTCTTACCCTCATTAACGTGGAAATGGATCACAAACATTGGTAAGGGATCCAAATCGGAAATTTCACGGTGAAAATAGTGGCCTTCCTATTTTAAGGGATGAGCGCTGAGTCATATTTTCGAGGAAAAGCTGTCAGGGATTTATTTACCTGAGTTTAGAGGTATGTATTTGAGGAAGACGAGGCTTACCTCTGACAAATAAACATATACAGTAGATATAAATGAAATAAAAGAATAAAAATATAGCGAAAAAATGTTAAGATTTAAATAAATGATATCTCATATATATGCATGTATATTAATTATATTTATATATAAATATAAAGAATAATATAATAATAATAAAGTGTTAAAATTGAAATAAATGATATACATATATATGTATATATATTAATTATATAAATAAAATAATTATTATAACATAGTAATAAAATTTCAAAATGAAAATTAATTATATTATATATATGTATGTATATTAATTTTTTATATATATATATATATATATATATATATATATATATATATATATATATATATAATAAAAACATGTATATATGTAAAAAAAAAATGAAGTTTTTCTTTTTTATATATAAAACAATTAAAAGGATAGATTATTAAATAAAAATGTATAAATATTAAAATATAAATAAATGTCTCGGATGACAAAGTGATGCATTATGGGACAATGAGCGCAGAATTGGAAAGTAGATCCACACGGGGAGAGTCGCGGCTCCATCAGTGGAGGAATTCTGATTTCCTCAAAATCAGGTTGCAAATCAGACTAAACTAAATTCAACATCTTTAAACCTCTGATCCGATATTTTAACATTTTCCCTCTGGCGTTCCTGGTGATGATGTCACACGACCCTCACGTGGAGACTGTGTCCGCGGCGAAAACAAGCATCACAGATTGATGTTTGAAGGTAACCAAAGCGGTTCCCATAACAACCGAGGCTTAGCGGCTGAGCGGCTTTAAGCGCCGCACGGCGTTAGAAACAGAGCTCTTATGGACCCGCTTAGATCCAGAACATCACTCTAATCGTTTATTACATGACCACAGCGCCATTTGTTGCTCTTTAAAACCCATAAAGAGGACTGAGGGAGAGGCGCGTTGAGCTGCCACCTGTTGCTGCCGTCGCTCATGCTGCCTGTTCTTAACGCTCACCATCGTCTTCTTCTTCTTCTTCTTCTTCTTCTTCCTTTCTGTTCAATGAAACGGACGATAAATATGCAGTTATGTTCCGATTCTGATGCAGTGTTGAGACACGGCCCAACAGAATAACGCCGCACGCATAGATAAACTGTGTCCTTTCATTCTGGGACATTTACAGCCAATGAGAAGACGGTTTCATATTTAAATAAAGTCCTTGTTCCACGAAGAAGCATTAGAAAACAATTTATGCTACCTATGCTAATTTTAAGTACGCGGGTACACGTAACATCTACATGTTAAATCTAAATACAAATCTAAATATTGGACTTAAATGTTTTGAAAATATGAAGATTTACAATGAGGTCAGCGGGAGTAACAAAATAAAAGCGCGATGAAGAAAAACCATTCTATACATATAAGATGTGGCCACTTTTACACCAATGAGGTGTCTGATCTACTTCCTGACTTGTATTTGCCCTAATCCCCCTAAAAACGGTTATTTAAGAGAAACTGAAAGCTCTTGGGTTAAAAGCGAGACGCGATGATGTCACAGTCTGGGGGCGGGGTTTCCTTAGCAAAGCAGAATCATCATTTTCATCATCTTTGGTTCGTAGTTGAACTGTTAGATAAAGTTATGTGTTTTTAAAACCACCTTGGTGAAAAGGGGCGGATACAAGTGTTTTTCCTTCATGGCGCTTTTATTTTGGTACTTCCGCTGACATCATTATAAATTTGCACATTTTTTAGAACCTTTTAGATCCAACATTTAGATTTAGATTTAGATTTAACATTTGGAGTTGAATGCGGCAAAACGTTTCATTTTAAAACCACATTTTCTACTTTTACAAACGTCGCCCCACATTTAAGGTCACTGAAGTGAAATCACATGACATCTGATTGTTCCTTTGTTTTATGACAATAATGATCATTCTCATTTTCATATTTAATCAAATCCTCCACCTTTTGTTCAGATGTTGAACTAATGTTCAGGTAAGGTGGCAACTTTTTTTGTTTATACCTGCAGGATTCACACCTACATTTTTTTTAAATTCCCTCTTGCGCAATAAATCTGACCTTGAAAATGGTTTGAAATCCATTTCTTTTCTCTTTTTTTTTTGTTTCACTTTTCTGGGTCCGTAGGTTTACATTGATAGGGAAGTTGAAATTTTAGCCTGGTGCTGGATAAAATCTTATATTCTCACCTCAAATTTGCGTTTGTTTGTTGACATTTTAAGGTCCCAAAAACACTTCCTCAGGTGTTATGCACAAACAGCCCCGACCTCTTACCTGATCGGGAGGACTTCCCCTGTGGTATTCCTCAAGGTTGTAGTTTCGGCCCATTACTGTTTCTAAATGTCACCATTGGGCAACTACTAATCTAATATTTCATTTTCTCTTTATGCTGACGATGAACCAATCTATTTGTCCATTAATCGAATCATTCCTGCCTCATTTACCAAACAAACAACGCCATCAGGTGCTGAATGTAACATCCTGATGCAATTCATCTGCGTTGGAGTTTAGAACCAATGCAATAAACCACAAAGAGGCAATTTCTGATTTAGACCCGAAATTAATTTAAATTTTTGCAAATCCCTAAATCAATGATGAAATCTGGATTGTTGACATTAGATCATTGCTTTGATTTAACCATCCAGAAGCTCTCGCTCATGCTTTTGTCTCCAGCCTTTTATATAACCTCTATTTATCATACACCAATTAGCCATAACATTATAACCAGTGGGTGGGATAGATTAGGCAGCTAGTGAACGTTTCTTCATTGACGTTGATGGGTTGGGAGCAGGAAAAGAGTCAAAGCACAAGGATCTG
>VRLP01000870.1:12500-171975 GCA_009660295.1 Lophius piscatorius
ACACACACACACACACACTCACACAAACACACACACACTCACACACACACAGTTACACACTGACAAACATACACACACAAACACACACACTGTACACACACAAAAAAAAAACATAAACACAGAAACACATGCAAACAAACACACACACACACACACACACACACACACACACACACACACACACACACACACACAGTCACACACACACACACACACACAAACACACAGAGTCAAACACACACACAAACATACACACATTACACGCTCACTCACAGACACACACCCACACACACACTGTACACACACAAACACACAAACACATACAAACACACAAACACACACACAGTCACACACATACACACACACAGTCACATACACAGTCACACACATACACACACCCACACACACACTGTCACATACACAGACAAGGTCATACACACAGTCACACACACACATAAATAAACACACACACAGTCACACACACACATATACATAGGGTCACACACACACAGACTATCACACACACACATTCACACACAAACACACACATACACACACTATCACACACACACAGTCACACACACACACACACACTATCACACACACACGCACACACACACACACACACACACACATACACACACACACATATACACACACACACACAAACACACACACACACACACACACACACACAGTCACTGCCAAATTGAAGAAGCATTCCGGGCGGTGATCAGGTTCTGTCTTACACTGTGTGGAGAAAGAAAGATTAATTTTAGAAATATTACTGATGCATAAATGTAAAAGAACTGTAAATAAAACTAACAACATGGTAAAACGTGCTAAACATTATTATCAGAGTGAAGAATTGTCCCTTTTAAAAGTTACATCGTTGCATTAACATGCGTCAGTAATTCAAAAGCAGCAATTTCTGTGTATTTAGATGAAGTGAAAAGTTTTGCACCTCTGGAGGTGATTGGGTAAGATCCTCAGGAGATAAATGTAGAGATAGACTCTTACCTCTGACCTTCATGCTGCTTTACAGTCACGTACTTCTTTAAGTGTTAAACGCATCCGAGTTTAATGCATACAAGCAAACTTCTTCAAGGGTTCGATAGCTAGTTAGCTAACACTAGCGAGCTAAAACTAGCGAGCTAACACTAGCGAGCTAACACTAGCGAGCGTGTTATCCTCTCGCTGTTGTTTCCACACATATTTGTGAAAAAAGTGCAAAAAAAACAACATGCAAAGATTTCTCTCAGAGTAGAGTTCAATCAGTGGGATCTGCTTGCACAACACAGGGGATTGGGGCTTTCTTGGGTGGGATAAATCCTTGCTGGAGGTCTTGTTTGTTTGTTTTTTAAGTGTAACCTAGTCTGCAGGCAGGTTACGACCTCCAGTGAGAGTTGATCTCTGCGTCACGAGATGACGAACCATTTCTTCACACTTTTTTTCCTGATATTTTCTCCACTTTATAATATTTTACAGCAATAAATATTCAGTCAAGCGCACGATAACTCTCTCACATGCTTTTGTAACTATATAAATGAACAGCGGATGCATCTGCAGGAGCCGGAGCGAATTCCTTACCACCACCTCGGAAAATAAAGAAATAAATACAAGATAAAGAAAGAGAGAAATAAAGAAAGTGGGGGCGGCTGTAAATTCATCGGGGTACGTAAAGAGCAGTGACAGGTGCATCTTTTGGGTTTTAGCAGCAGAGCTGAAATTCTACCCCCACCACGAGGAAGCCTCTGATGCTGCCCCCCGGCTGCTACATAGGGTTACCCATGGGGTTAATGGGTACCTATGGGTTACCCATGGGTAACCCAGACGCCCTCTGACCTCTGTAATTGTCAAGCAAAGGCAGGATATTTACACTCCGGAGGTAAAAATATCCCGCTGCTCTTGCATGACGCCCTCCAGAGGCTCAGCAGGTAGAGGGCTGCAGAGAGAACCCAGCTGTCTCCAGCAGGCGTCAGGGTGGATTTCTCCGCCCGCATCGCTCATCCCGTTTGGATCCGAGACACCGCTGCTCGCTGCGGGGACTTTCCCGGGAGCGTATGGATTGCACGGCTATTCGGAGAATGTGGACGAGAGTTTTCGGCAACAGATGTAGAAAAGCAGATCGTACCGATGCAAAGATCCTTTACGTCTTCAGACGTTTATCGCACTGCAGAAACAGGCCTTTGCTTCTGCTTAGTTTCGCCCCCATGTCTCCATTTAAAGCATCAAAATATATATGTATGCAATCAGCCGTAACATTATAACCACTTGCCTAGACTGTGATATATTTTTTTTATTTTTTATTTTATTTAAACTTACATGCTGCATCAAGAAAATTCAGGATAAAGTATCGTTTTGTTACGCAATAAGGAATAAACGTTATAAAAGTGAGTTACTTTCTGTTTAACTTAAATCTCAACCCCCATACAAACAACATACAAATAACGTTTTGGGTATTCCCATTTGAGACACACTGAAGTAATAGATTATTCTAAAAAAAAACAAAAAAAAAACATTAGAGACTGTCCTCTGGATTACCCAGAAGCCCTAGGTATAAAGCGATTTTGACAATTTCTTTCATTCGTTCTTTATTTTTTATTTCGAACAGATTAAAAAAAAACCTCAACTGTTACTCGCAGCTGAGGATTTTATTCATCTGCATGTAATGATGAAACAATAACAACAACAACAACAACAACCATAATAATAGTAGATACCTTGTTCTAATTACAGGTCTGGCAAAGAGGACGGAAAACTCCCGCCATCTGCCCTCCCGCCGCCGATACCCATGTCCCCCATTGTTGAGACCATGGAGGGGCTGAAGGCCATCCGTAACCGTAGCAACAACCTTCGCCTGGGACGACTGGCCTTCTACCGCCACCTGGCGAAGGTGGGCACCATGCGCTCCTTCTGGGAGCACAAGCAGGTGGAGATGAAGGGAGGAAACCAGCAGGTAACGACCGCAGCCTTTCTTCTCCTCACTCTGTCAGACTAACGCCGTCCTCATGCAGGATCGTTGCTCAAGGGCACATCAGAAGAGCAAATCCTGACAAACGGACACATCGGACGTCCTGGTAACTCAATATGATCAAATCTTTACGTGCATAAAAGTCCAGAATTCAGACAATACCGACTTCCTTTTTCTCTTCCTCTGCATAAAGAAAAAAAAAAATCATGTTATAGAAGTAGAATTAACGGAAAAATAAAAATCATTAGTTATCCCTCTACTTAATTTTTTTAATTCTTTTATTTATTATTGTTAGTTAAACCTCTACCGTTCATTCAGCCTAGCTCTACTATAAGGCCTGTATTTATTAAAGGGGGATTACGGCTATTTTTGGTGACAATGTTGATGACTGTGCTGCCGGGGGGGGGGTGTGGGTTATAACCCGAGCCAGAACCAACAGGAGGGGCCCTTAAATAACCAGCAGCAAACTGGGTTCCGGCTCTGAACACCTGTTAGCAGACACTGACTGCTCAGACAGGTGGGATGGTGTTGAACAGGATCACTAGAGGGGGCTGTTAATCTGTTTTTATTCCCCAGTTCGAACCTCCTGAACCCACAGCCTTTAACACACAGTCCGACTCAGGCGGATGAAGGATGTACTGACATCTAGAGGCCACACGAGGGCGCTCTTGAGCCGTGAATACAAACGTTTACACTTCACAGTGTGTTCTTTCAGTATCTCAAAAGCATTCAAAGAACACTACATATTATGCACTATAAAAAATTAATTGTTGGTGATTTAAAAGAAAAAAAAGACTTCCACTGCTGACACAATTAAATTAGATATTATTTTATTGTTATTATTATTTAGGTTCCTAGTTTAAATACTTTCTTCAACAATTTTTGTTTTTTGCAGTGCATGATTAGAATCCCAGAGCTAATGACTCCCAACTTACGATGGTTATTACAACTTATCAATGGTACATTCTTGAATAAAGCAGAGGAACCTGCAACCAGAAAACAGAAACGCTTCAAGAATAAATTAGAAAGCTTGAAATTATCACATTAAAATTGCAAAATAAAACGTAATTTAGATGCTGATTTTAAAATCCTCATTTTCTAAACTCCCTCAATATCCGGCTTACTCCTTAGATTTTAGTTTTCCAGGCTTTTCTGGAGACAAAGACAAGATAATAAAAATAAAATGGAGAGAGAATTAATTTATGATGTGCTAAAGTGGAGGAAGACTCCAGCACCAAGTTAATCACACCTTCAGAGGAAGACTAAATCCAACAATAAGTCAAATCACACATTATAGAATATATTACTGAAGTACTAGCACCACCTCCAGAAGCCTCCTAGGCTTCCACCTTTTATTTTTTTATTAAAAAAATAAAGAAAAGTCATTTTATGGGACATGTCATGTGCTCATGAGGCCCCCTGGTGGCTCTTCACTAGTATAGCACCAAATCACAACATTAGTTATATCAAAGGCACTTTCCAAAAGAGAGAATTTAGAGGGCTTACGCTTAAATCTAGAGACTCCCAACAATTCTAATATGATAATAATGATAATACAAAATACATAAAATCTTAATATTTAACAGACAAAAACCTCGAGCAGATCCCGACCCGGTGTGGGCGGGCCTCTGCCTTTAACGAGAGGGACATAATCATGCACAGCATCAACAGCAGCAGCTGATAAAATAATAAAAACATGTTAAAGTACCGCCGTTATCATCCGTCAGGAGAGCATCACACACACAGTCGTCAGCAGTGGATCCGTTTTGGTTTGAAGACCAGGAGTTTTCTTTAAAATAAGGAGGTTTCTGGTTTTGGTGGATCCAGATAAGTCATGCAAATGTGTGATGATTTATTAGATTCTTATTCTATGTCCCCGGAACATCTGGGTCATCTCATATCATGGAATCGTTTGCACGGACCTCAGTGTGAGGAAGCACTGGATTGATTTAGGAATAGCTCGGGTGTATATTTCCAACACTAGGGGGAGTTTTATCTCTAAAAGGTCTTTTTTGGGCCATAATTTCTCAACCTTTGGTTCGATTAACTCCAAAATTAGGTGCGTATGAATTCACTCAAGAAGGACTTGTATTTATGTCTTTTAGTGTAACAGTTCACGTTTTACCCACTAGGGGGCATTTTCACGGAATACACTGTTCTTCAAATATCACCTCCTAACCGTGGGTCTGATTTAGCCCTTTTCGTATATTGTGACTTTACAAATCGACTCGAGGGGATCTATCTTCTACGTATCATATTTGAGTCACTAGGGAGAGCTGGATATTTGGACATTCACACGTCACCTTTAATCTAGGGGGCTTCAATCGGGGAAAAGGTCACTCTTTTCCAAGAAGGACCTAGCAAAGGTCACGTAGCTGCTGTCTCGGAGGACAGACACGCTCACCTTACACCATCTGGACCTTGGTGTGAGGCCAAACTAGTGGACGGAGATCTCCTGAAAGGATGGGTTCAATTCTGATGCGTGTCCACATACAAGAACTGAATCCAAAGTGTAAAAGTCTGGTAATGTGAACGTAGTTCGGATTTGGACATCATGTTAGGAAATACTCTGGTTGTCCTAAACTGTAAGTCAGTGACCATCGGGCAGCATTCAGCGACGTGTCCCACTCCCACAGAGGGCCCCATGCGTCATCTAATACCTCCAGGCTATCACTGTTCCCTCTGAACTAATCACCTTCCTCTCCATCTCTGACCTCCGACACTTCCTCCACCACTTGTCCTTCTGTCCACGTTCATTCCTCCATCCTCCATCCACCTGCCGTTTGAACTCCTCGGAGTTTAACTCCCTCAAACGGTCCAGAAACATTCAGCTTCATTAAAGCTGCCCGGCTCTCCGTAGAGGTTCTCCTCAGGTTCCCATCAGAGGATATTCTCCCTCCCCGGGGGTCCTGCTATGTTACACCTTTGACCCTTGAACCCTTGAAGCTGTCGCTACTCGTTAAATCGGGCCTGTGAAAAGGGATAATCTTACAGAAAACAAATCTTCAACAACCCGCGACAAGGAGCTGTTCCACTTCTTATGAGTTATGGGGGGTCTTACGGAATAACTCACAGAAGAGCCTTCTTGTTAACGCATAGACCTTAGTAGGTGGAAGAACTGGATTGATTTTGAGAAAGATCAGTTGCAGACTTTCACCACTAGGGGGACCTTTTTCTTCAAAAGTTTTAGGGCTGTTGGTCTGATTTAGTCCAAACTTGGTGCATCTGACGACTCGAGGAGATCTACCGTGAATGTTGTATTTTAGTCAAACAATTCATATTTTATCCAATAGGTGGAGCTCTTTTCACGAACAACACTGTTTTTATGACACAACTTCCCATCCGTTGGTCCGATTTAGTCCAAACTTACCTCATAAGAACCGCCTGAAGGAGATCTAACTTGTGTTTGTCATCATTTCATAATTTTTTTTGGTTACAAAAAACGTTAAATTCTAATGTTCGAACAGGAACTGCTGGACGTTATTTCGCAGTAACCAGGAAGCCGTCTAGATGACATCAGAAATAAGTGACATATCTGGATGTCTGGAACATCTTCAGGACCAGAATTAAGGTTTTGTACATCCTTTCATTGCTTAGATCAATTTGCAACAAACTTTGGTCTTCAATGGAGGTCCAGATTATAGCCTGAGCCTAAGACACAACTTTATTAATTCTATATATGTCCAAAGACGACGGACGCCCAGTGGGTTCCTGAAGGGGGCAGTCACTTTAAAGAAAAGGAGAAAGTCTCATAGCTATTTCCAGAAATGAGCGAGATTAAATCTCGTCTCAATGTTTTCACCTGTTTTTCAGCATAATCCCTCCACACTTGATATTCTTCAATATTCCACTTATATTTAATACCGTCTTTTATTACACTGTTCTGTTAATATTATCTCAGAGTGATGTCTTGCAGAAGAACGACCTTTGTCATTAATATTATTATTATAATCTGTCTCTCTTATAATCTACTCTGTTCTGCTGACCCTCGTCTGTGGAATGCCCTCCCCGACCATCTGAGGGCTCCACAGACGACTGAGACTTTTAAAAAAGCACTTAAAACTTTCCTTTTTAGCAGAACCTATAACTTTTAATTAGCATTGCTGCTTTTTGGTCATGTTTTTATATAATTATTAATATATTTTTTATTGATGCTTTTATCTGCTTTTGCTTTAGAGCACTTTGAGATTTGATCCAAATGTAAAGTGTGTTATAAATTAAATATATTATTATTATTATGAATGTTCTCATGATAGTTTGACCTTCGAGATGCGACTCCATGAGAACTCCTAGTATTCGGAATCACATTGGTTGTTATGATCTACATGTCTACAAGCGGAGACAGAAGCCGGCATGAAATGTTAGGGACACAAATATTTTCCTACAAAGAGGGGAGAACTGTGAGGATGAAGTGGAGTTCTGGGTGATGGCTCGGTCCGGCTGAGGCTGCAGGTTGCAGCGAGGCGAGGAGGAGATGACTGACATTTCTCCCGAGGAGCTTTTGCAGGCAGGGAGGACGAAAATACGCATATGAGAATATTTGAAATCAAACACTCGAGTTGATTTGACACTGGGAATCATAAACTACCAAAGATAGTATGAGAATTTGGCCGAGATACAACCACATACTACTACTACTACTACTACTACTACTACTACTACTACTACTCTGGATTCTTCTGCGGCAAAGTTAATTGATGATATAGGAGACACACACACACTCACTCACACACACTCACACACACACACTCACACACACACAAGTAAGTCAAATTCTACACTTAATTGCATACAGGCCATGGGAGCAAACCGGATCGGACTTTTCCTGTCATCAGTCACAGAGTCCTGATTCCTGCAACAGTAAAAGTTCCTTTAAATTAAACGGACGGATTTAAATTAACGTATTATCTCTCAGGCACTTTAATTAAAAAATAAAGAAATCACATTATTCAATGTCTGCGGATGGAATGGAGGGTTAAATCAGGATTGGGCTGATTTACCAAACATGGCGACGCCGCAAGAATGACCCGGTGGTGAAGACAAGCGGCAAAATATAATAGAAACAGTAATCTAGATGTTTTATTCTTTAGAAACTTTTTACGTGTACACACCGGTCAAAGAGTAGCTAGGTAAGATATTTTTAAATAGAATCCTACGTGATTCTCAATAATGGAAACTCCTTAGTCAATATTAAGTATCATTTATTGGTTAAGGTTTTACTCACATTATAGTCACATGACCGCATGACCTAGAAGTTCAGCGGAGCGCCAAGAAATATTAGAAACATCGGATGAGTTTCGTCTTCGGATCTCTGAGTAACATTCAGTAAAAAAGAGTTAACAGACCATAAAAAAAAACCTAAAAATTTAAAATTTAAAAGTCTCTCTCTGTCGCTCTATGGACTCCGCTCTGGTTTTGTCTTCACGTGACGGCGTTGACGACTTGTTTGCGTCTGCGGTGACGCACGCTCACTATTGTGTCCGCTTGCGAGGTGGGCAAAGCGGCGTCCCGCGGGACAGAAATACTCAGGAACATGCATCCATGCATGCATGAAGTGCTGCGTCTGAGGTTAAAGGATACCGCAGGGGGTCTCACCAACATACCAGCAGCAGCAGCAGCAGCAGAAGCAGCAGGCGTCTGATTCCGCCTACTGCAATGACACCCTGAGCCACCTGTCACCTTCTCGTCTCGGAGACGGCATGCTCGCTCCTTTTAGGTCCTGGGGTGGGAGGCCTGCTAGACGCCCGGTGGAGGGTGAATGGTTGGCTGGGTGGGCAGGTGACCTGACAGCACAGACGCCTGAGTCAGTAGAGAGCAGGAGATTGAGCATTCAATGCCGCAGAAGCCCGACTTACCGCTATTTCTAATCAACGGCCCACGCCGGCTACTTGTTGCGCTTAGACTCCTTGGCCACAGGCGGCAGAGCAGCTGACACAAGTGGGACAGGAAGTGGACTGTGGAACCGGAAGAGGACAATGTCCACCATGGAGAACTTCCTAAGGGATAAAAATATTTGGATAATGGGGAGTGTGTGTCTGGTGGCCACCTTCTTTTGGAGGCGGTGGTGGAAATTATTCTCCATAAAGAAGAGGGGGAAGACCACAGACGTACAGGTAATCATCTGACGGCAGTAAAAATCTCTGTTTGTCGTACTCAGCTGTCATCCAAGGGTTCAAGGCAGAGGCTGACAAGCTGCAGGAACCGGAAGTAGTGGATTTTATTGCTTTATCACCTGAGCTAGGGATGTTCTGAAGCCAAGGTGTCTTCTCTTACCACTCTGACGGTCTTACGAACGCTGTTCAGAATGGAAGTCCTCCTTAAGGGCAGTTTGTCTGAAGAAACATGACAAACTGCTTTGGACGGATCAGAAAGACATTTGATGGAAAGCTCAGGGAAAGATCCAGGAATGTGCGACTGCTGTTTACCCATCGAGTAACTTGAAGAACATTACAATGATGGAGGTAGAGAGTAGAGGTAAGGAGGAGAGATAGAGAGTAGAGAGGTAGAGAGTAGAGGTAGAGAGTAAAGATTAGAGAGTAGAGAGTAGAGAGTAGAGGTAGAGGTAGAGAGTAGAGAGGTAGAGGGGTAGAGAGGTAGAGGTAGAGAATAGAGAGGTAAAGGTAGAGGTAGAGAGGTAGAGAGGTAGAGGTAGAGGTAGAGGTAGAGGTAGAGAGGTAGAGAGGTAGAGGTAGAGAGGTAGAGAGGTAGAGAGGTAGAGGTAGAGAGGTAGAGGTAGAGAGGTAGAGGTAGAGGTAGAGAGTAAAGCCAAGAGGTATAAAGTTGACTGAAATATAAATACTCAATGGCAGATATAATAATAGCTTATACTTATATAGTGGATCTTCTCCATCCGGACGTAAAAGCAGCGAACACACAACGCCAGCATCCTCTCCACAATGAAATCACGTAATGATATTCATCCATTTGTTCCACAGAGAGACAGACAACCATTCACACTCATAATAACTCCTTCGGTCAGGGTCACCGATTCACCTAGATTAGATTAGATCGTATGTTTTTGGTCTGTGGGAGGAAGCCGGAGTTCCCGGAGAGAACCCACAAAGACACGGGGAGAAGATGCAAACTCTACACAGAAATGCCGGCGGAGGTGGATTTGAACCTGCTACCTTTTTGTTTCTCAAACCAGCAGACCAGAAGCCTCATTATCCATCCCATATTTTTCATTCAGCAAATCTGGAAACAAGACGTCAGTGAAGGAGGTTATGCTTTATCTTTAATGAGGTTTATGATTTATCTGGTTGAAAACGTTTGGCTGTAAGTGGGCCTCCTAAACTGTGGCTGCTGGAGTTTTGGAGGTAGGTTAGCTGTCAGGTCTTTGAGTAGTGGAGGCCCTGGAATATTTGAGCTGCTGGTGTTCTCCATGGCTGACCTAGTTTCTACTTTCATTCTGAGAACTGGAGTAATGTTCCTGGTCATGTGAACGCTTTCAGACCTTCTGTTCCTCTGCAAAACGTATCGGTTATAAGTTACGGCGTTTCATCATCATCGTCAAATATCCGTCTGCAGTCATCATCACTGGCAGTTATTCCCGACTCTTTAGCCAACTGAAGACCTTTTTGTTCTTTGCTTTTTCCGAATTCTCTCAAAAAGCCGTTGTTTTCGCCAAAATACAAGAAAAGGTGTAAAACAGACCTGTAAATATTTGGGTTTTTATCTCTCCCGATGAACTGGTGGCAAATTGAATTGCACGGTATCTACTTATAACAATGAAATAAGTGCAGGTTATTCACCATTTAGAATTCTTTAAATATCATTAAATACAGTTTGCATACTGTAAATATAGAGGAAAGTCATTTACTGACCAAGAGGAGGCTAGAATTGTGCTGAAACTTTCCAATAAAAAAGAAAATAATGGTGTATTTGAGGCCCAAGCATGACGCAATACAAGGACATTATGGAAAAGATGTTATTACTGTATTAATCACAGGAATTAATGTTATTACACAGTAATAACAGTAACACAGTGATTTCAGGGAAATTGTGAAAAATACTTCACAGGTGAAGCTGCTGCCAGTTGGTCCATAAATTCACAGTAAAATGTCAGACAGTGGAGGAAACTGCTGGATGATATTTGTTGAAGGGACCTAAACATGTTGTTTGACACGGCAGAGCACCAACAATAGTACGGGGTAAATAAAGCAGCGTGTCACGAAGGGAAGCCTCTGTGGAAAAGATCACGCCATCCTCAAAGCGTCAAACCCTTGTCACCAGCAGTGACGTCTAAACTCGAACGTTGACCGGTTGAACCCGTACCGTACGGTTGAACTCGTACGTTAACCGGTTGATCATGTTTACATAATGCAGTGGGAGATGGATATAATGGCCTCCTCGTAAAGTTTGAGGAGCTGCTTCCTGTCAGGGAGAGGAGGCGCCGAGGGAGACGAAACTGGGACAGGTTAATTATCCAAAGGAGCTGTCCAGGGTGCTGAAACAACCTTCTTCCTCCTCACTTTCAGCTTTCCTGACTTTATACTTTAATTCTGCCTAAACACAGGAATAAAATGATCAGACGTAGAGCGTCTACCCGCAGTCCTCCGTCGTCTTTATCTTTTTATCAACATTTACTCACAACCATGTCACGAATATAACAAGTATACCCGACACAGGTGAGCCGGTTGGGTTTTCATACCTCATGACTCGATTCCAGTGTTTCTGCTCGGAATCAGATTTGCTTTTCATGATGGGGCATGACCTCTGACCTCTGAAACAGCACACCTGAGCAAGCTGATACAGTTTTGCACGAGTCATCTGCGTCACCGCCCACAGAAACATCATATTTGGGAGGCAAAATGATGGTATTCAAATCTAAATGGACGATTTTGAGGCAAATGATCGCATGAGGTTTTGGTCTGGAGAACAGTTGGTATGCATTTCATGAGCAGATCGCTAACAACAGACCATCTCTCTTCTTTAAATTAGAGTTAAGATAAAATATCCAAATCTATAAAAGAATAACCTTTCTCCCAATAGTTGTAACACTTTTTAAATCCAATATTTGGACTGATTTTTTATTCTTGAATCCTCGCAAGGCTTTTCGGGACTTTACATATATGTCACATATATTATAAATACTATAAAAGTTGTGATTTGTAACAACTTTTATAGTATTATAGTGTAACATCGTGTTTGGTAATGATCTTTTAGAATCATTTAGGCACAGAGACTGTTTTTAAGGCGGCCTAAACATTTTAACCCGGAGCTTTAATCCTCTGGTATGACGACTCTGGAGGAATGTGCTGTTTTCGCCTGAACTCATCCGGCCCCTCTGTTGGTGTCCACTTTCAGCCGTTTGCATTAGTCATTACGAGCACAGTTCTGGAACACACTGGTAACACACACACACACACACACACACACACACACACACATAATCTAAAACACACACACACCGACTACACACAGGGGTTTTGCTGGCAGTTGCCCGGCTTTGCTTTCTGTGGAATCGTGCAATGTGATGATTTATTATCTCGTAGTGGAGGCGGAGTCAGTCAGTCAGTCAGTCAGTCAGTCAGTCAGTCAGTCAGTCAGTCAGTCACTGACATGACAGGATTAATATATAAGCAGTATAATTTACAGCGCCTGAAGTTCAATTTAAGTTTTTTTTTCATTTAGAACAATGATGATAATAATAATAATATTTATTAAAATTTATATTATTTTTATTATTATTACTATTATGATTATTTTATTTTTATTTTATTTTTTCATTTTATTATTTGTATTATTATTATTATTATTATTATTTTATTGTTATGGTTATTATTATTATTCTGTTTTCAATTATTATTGTTGTTATTATTTTCATTATTATTATTATTATTATTATTATTATTATTATTAATAAAATAACTTTATTTATATAGCAACTTTCCAAACAGTCTCACGGGATGCTTTAGAATAAAACACAGCAGAATAAAATAAAGCTGAAAATATAAAGCATAAAAACAAAGGATCGAGAGATTAAAAAAAAATCTAATATAACAGCAGGGATATAAAAAAAAAAAAACAGAAATTAAAAATTTAAATCAACAATCAAATATAAATGAATAAAATAAAAATAAAAACCAGGACAGTAAAATTAAAACAAAAATAGTCAGAGGCTACACTGCTTAGGTAAAATCAGGAAAAGCCTTTCTGTAAAAGTGAGTTTTAAGGCCAGACTTGAACAAAGACCCCGACTCAGATAGCCTTATTTTAAGGCCTTCAGCCTCTCATCCACTCTGCCAGAGGTTCCTCCTCATGTGCGTGGATGAGACGCCCAAACGACAGTATTTGACACCCTTGAGAATAAGAATGGGCTCCAGCTGGACGTAGACGGCTTTATTATTAGCTCCCTTCTTGATAAACTGGTAACTGAGCCTCTGACTGTTCGTGTAAACAAACTCTGGTTCACCTGGACGTCTGCTGACGACAAATTCCATCCTGACTAAACGCAGAGTCAGCGAAAGCAGACCACGCGTGTGAACTGGATACGCCGGATGATGGAGAACGTGACATTAAAATACAAACAGCAGGATGAAAATAAGCTGACTAAAGCTGACAGTCCGGCTGATTTTGACATCAGGTGGTGTTTATGGTCTGTCACCATGTGCAGTGCTTCTAACATAGCAAGCACTGACAAGCGTGATTGGTGTGATAACGTGTGTGTGTGTGTGTGTGTGTGGGGGGGGGGTCGCAACCAGAGACCATCTGGGTGAGACCCTCCACCAGAATCCTATCCTGTTGCTCCAATGTTGCCAGGTAGTCATGAGCCGGTCCTGGGGCTGGATGGGTCCACACCGGTCTATGGTTCTCTGCTGCCATCTAGTGGACGCAAGACAGAAATGTATGTGTGTGTGTATGTGTAAAAAAAACCTTTTCTGGCTAAAACTTCTTAACTGTTGGTCTGATGTAGTCCAGATATGTTACATATGAATCCACTCAAGGACTTGAGTAGATTTTTAATGATATAGTTAATGTTTCTTATAATACAATAATGGGCAAAACCTCCTATCTGATGATCGGATTTAGTCCAAATTCACCTCAAATGAACCGCCTCAAGGAGGTCTAACTTGTTTCTGTCATCATTTACTGTAATTATTTAAATATCTCTCACAAGGGGAGTTTTTCTTTTTCCAAATAACACAGTGTTATTCCTCAACCATCAGTTCAATTGACGTCTTAATTTATCTCCTATGAATGGACTCCAGGAAATCTGTCTTGTTTTATTACTGAGCTCAGAAAAACTAGTTAACTGTATTTATATTGAGTCCCCATGGGATCTGATCCTAGAGCAGACTGATGACTTCATAGAAATAGTTAGATTGAGTAATTATGGACGGTTTGAGATTATTGAGTCACGTTTAATCCGATGAGTTCAATCAGGGGGGAATTGCTGGTACAACGCAGGGGATTGGGAGCTTTTTGGGGACTTACCCTTGTAGGTGAAGTTTTTATCAAGCTCTTCTGATCCTATGACTGTGAAAGTGGGATGAAGACATGAGACCCTCTGCTTGAAATCTCCACTGAGCTGAGTGGGTTTGTGTGTGTGTGTGTGTGTGTGTGTGTGTGTGTGTGTGTGTGTGTGTGTGTGTGTTTATGTGAGGGTGTAGTTTGGGGCACTGGGATTGACAGTGATTGCCCGGGGTCAGAGGTGTCAGAGGTGAACCCCATCAGTCCTGTCACTCATCGGTCGTCTCGGCAACTCTGTCAAGCGAGCAGCAAACTCCAGATAACTGAGGGAAGTCGGTGTGTGTGTGTGTCTGTGTGTGTGTGTGTGTGTATTTAGGAGTGTATCCTTGTACTTGTGTAGCTTATGTAACATATTGACGGCCACACCCTCCTCACAAACACACAAATAGACACACACTTACATACATACACATATATATATATATATATATATATACACTTTGCCGGCGTCAGATCGGACCCCTACTCCATGAAAGGCTTTTTTTTTCTTCCTGTCCCTCTCGGCTCATGGGAGAGAACGAGTCTTATCACAGCAGCTGAACCGTGAAAGTACAGTCTGTCATCGGCGAGCGGTGACACAAGCGGGTTTGTCAGATAGAAAAGCAGCAGCAGGATCTAAACAGAGATAGTGGGCGGCCATCTTTCCACAGTCGGTCACCCGCCAGACGTCCGTCCTCTGACGACCCTGCAGAAAAACCCCTCAGTCATTCCATCAACAACATTTTCATGTTCAAGTAACTTTCTCTGGATTCTGGCCACCGCAACGAGGTTTACGTATGTGTCAGGGTGAATTATGGGAGATCGTGCATGATTAGATTGTGTAAGACGTGTGTAAATATTTCTATTTCACTTAAGGGCGCTGGAAAAACATGAGGTCTTGGGTTTGGAAACCACAACAGGAGGGTGTGCAGGAGAAGGGGGGGCTTGCAATCATCAATCATCATTGCCGCATCCGTCAATAACTTAGAAACTATTTTCATGGATCATCGTCACATCTTATACACACATAGACCTTCATGTGAGGAAGATTTGATAGATTTTGGGAAAAGTCTGTTGTATATTTCCACCACTAGGGGGAGTTTTATCTCCAAAATCACAGTTTTTGGGGCCATAACTTTACAACCGTTGGTCCTATTTCGTCCAAAATTGGTGAATATGAATCACCTTGAGGTGATCTATGTTGTATATATTATATAATATATATAATTTACTCTAATAGTCCATATTTTACTCACTAAGAGGAGCGTTTTTTTAATTATGAAAAAAACATAACTTCCTAACACGAGCCACCTAAAGCAGAACCTAACTTGTCATATTATAGCGTATTTGTTTATATTTAAGTTGAAGACGTTCAATCAGGGGGATTGCTTGTAAAACGCAAGGCATTGTGGGTTTTATTTTGGGCACAAAAACAGCGTTGGTCTAGTTTTCCCTTCATTTCAATCAGCTTCTCTGTTCAACAATTATCTTCCTTTTCACAACTTAAACCATTTGCATTCCCAAAACAACACAAGGCTCATTATTCTAAAGGCTCATGAATTAACAAATAACTTTATTATTCATTATTTAGGAATAACTCCCTGAATGTTGGTCATGATGACTGACCTCAGCTTCAACTGTGATTAAGCCTTTTAACGCCCTTTAACTTAATTTAACTTAACATTTTTTCTTTATATTGAATGAAACTTTCGTTCAGATGGAAAGACGGTTCAGATCTTCCTGATATTTTTCTTTTTTTTTAATCCGAGATATGCGTCCGGGTTTTGTGCCGACTCAAGGTATAAGGTACTACACAGTTTGAAAATACAGTTTTTCTGATCCAACAAGTTAATCAGGTAGGAAACAAGGGAAATAAAAACATGAATGCGTTAGTGCTTCCGTAGAAAACGAGCAAATGTCAGAATAACATGAATAAAATCATTGCATAGTTCCCCTCTGCTCGACGGCCTGGACATGTCGTTAATGCTCAAGCCGTTAGAGTCCGTGACAAAGAACAGGAAATATGTTAATGCCACGAAGCATTTGGCGCTTTGAATGACTTTACAGGCTTTACAAGATGACCAGGCCCGTTTGAATGCAGCTATTTGGATGCAATTACCTTCGGTCCCGTTAATGCCGTGAGTCACGGCGATGGCGTGGTCGGTTCTTTAGTTGGCAGGGATGCCATTCAAAGGGGAACCCTGGATGATTCAGGGGGCGCCGGAGCTGGACCAGAGCCCAGGCTGAGATCATAGAGCTGATGATGGTGGACCAAAATCTCCTGCCTATTACTATGGACCCCTGGTAGTCTGTCTCGTGTGAGCTGAGGACTAGAATAGAAATCTGATCTATTTCAGAGGTTTAACCCACACGGATCCGATACGGGTCGTGGTATCAATACCTTCAGAGAGAGAGAACATGAAGATAACACACCGCTTCACGACTTCCTAACATTTCACTTTTTGAACATTTTTTCTGAAAATCAAGCTGTGTGATGTCGTTGCATGCGACGCGACATCACCGCGTGTAGCAGCGATTAGCCAGAGCCACACGTTTGCTGCATGTCACACAGTCTATTATTACGGCTCAGGCTAAAGCTTGTTTTTGTTCACATTGTCCACACCGATCTCGGGTTACTGGTCAGTCAGCGGCCCTAGAATAAGCATTATGTACGGTGTGTGTCTTCCCGCGGAGTAACTCTACACCGAATGTGGCGAGAGTGAGAAGTTTGCGTCACTCCCATTCCTAAAGGCTGCCTCTGTACCGCGCTCACGCTCATCTTACCAACTAACCTTTTACTGAGTGGGGATTTCAGAGAATGTCCAACAGGGTACAGTTAATTCTCCCACTGTCCTCAACACCCAGACCCACCCTCCACCACCCTCCTCCTCTGCTCCTCTGCTGCTCTTCTCCTCTGCTCCTCTGCTCCTCTGCTGCTCTGCTCCTCTGCTCCTCTGCTGCTCTGCTCCTCTGCTCCTCTGCTATATTCCCGATGTTGATATCCACATTGTAGGAACGAACGGGGATCATGGGAAATTACGGACTTTCTCAATAACCGTGTTTATACCTCCTCTTCTGTAGCCCCCTTTTACCTGTAGCATCCCTCAGGGCTCCATCCTTGGCCCCTTATTCTTTACATGCTGTCACTGGATTATATGACACAGAATATTAACAGGTTCAGTCACATTTTCTTCAATAAGTAACAGTGACTCAGAATGTGTTTAATCAAACGGTTGAGCAGGACATTAAAGGGTTAAAGTGTTTCTAGTTTGTTGAAAACGTCTGATAGGGTCATTCTAGGCGAGGTCGCCCTTCGGATCCTTTGGTGGCTGTAGTATCTAGGCGTAATAGTGCTACATGTGACACATGTATTTACCCCCCGGTTTATTCCTCAAACCCTTTTCCTGATCAGAGCGATTTACTCGTCCGTTCTTTGAGGAAAACATCCGTACGTCTGCGTCGTCTCCTCTTTCCATCTCACCTTAGCTGCTTCATTGTCACTGGGCTACAAGTGTTAAAGCTGACAGCTGACGACCTGTCTGTACAGGGAAACAGTGCAGGGGGGGGGGCGGAGATAGGTCAGTTTTTTCCGGTGTTGACAGATGGGTGCCAGCATATAGGCGCCGGCGAGTTGTCACCCTGCCCACACCAGATACCAGCGGGCTGAGACGTGGAAAAGTTTGAGGTCGATGTGCACCTTCAGACACGCCTCAATAAGAGTCAGACGTTTGTGTACATTCATGAACAATGGGTCGTGTCCAGGAGCGTCTGTGTCAGATCATACTCTCAGAATCTCAGCAGCAGGTTTCCTTTCCCACAACCCTCCTCACCTGTGTCTCAGCTGTGCAGAGGTGTCATCGGCATCACATGCTTCCTGTTCAACCCCTGCGGTTTTCTCTCGACAGTGAACAGAGTTAAATCCTGAGCTGATGGGGAACAGGTGAGGAGGCGACAACGATCAGAGGGGGGGAAACAAACCGAGAGCGAAATGTGACACAGGGAAACTTGAAAATAAAACGGGAAAGGAAAACAACTTAAACAGCAAGAGATCCAGTGATCAAGTCTTCTGTCTTGCTGAAGTTGTAGCCTGATGTCACCGGGAAGTCCTCGATCCCCTGCGTTATACCAGCATTCTTCCTGATTGAACTCCTCAAATGAAATAGTAAATTATGTCGGAAAAACAGTATTTTTCATTAAAATTTTTCATTGAAAACAATATAGATCTCCTTAAGTCGATTCATCTTCACCAAATCTGGACAAAATCGCGCCATTGGTTGGGAAGTTATGTCTGAAAAACGGCTTATTTCATTAAAAAGCTCCCCTTGGTGAGTAAAATATGAACTATTACATTGAAAGCAAGATACGTCTCCTTAAGTCGATTCATATTCACCAATTTTGGACAAAATACAACCAACGGTTGACATGTGATCGCCCAAAATCTGTTATTTTGGAGACAATGCTTCCCCTAGTGGTGGAAATATGCAATATGCAAAAAAAAAAATAGAGAATACAAGTAAGATCAAATTCATCGTGGACGACACTATGGAGTCTCTGGTGCAGGAAGTAGGTTAGAAAGGGAGTCTGTCTGAGGAATCTGGTGCATCCAGTGTGAAGGTGACCCTGTGGTGAGGAGGAATGTTGGAATGGAGCAGGATGTTGGGATGACTTCATGGAAGGAGAATTTAAGATGGTAGGATTTGACTGAAGGTGGCCAAATGTCGGGGTCGGTGAAATGAGAGCTGAATGACTACGTGTTTAAAGTTTGGCGGCATCCAACTGATTGGCTAACTTGAGATGAAGCCTGAGGTAGAGAGATAGAGAAAATGCACAGAGAGAGAGTCTGCCTGATTGAACTCGCTAAACTTGTCACTTTTGCAAATTCAAAATGTCAACTGACCAGGAAATAGTTGTTTCTTCTTAACTAACATGTTGTAAAGGTACCCCCCCCCCCCCCACTATAGATATTCTGCTGTGATGTGGTAGCTTGAAGGGGCCACCCTCGGGGGCGGTTTTGGGCGCTGGCAGCCCACGGCATATTGTGTTTATGCAAAGTTTAAGATGGGGTTTAAAGTTGTCATCACAAAATGTGCCAGTATTAGGGGCTATTTAGGGAGCATCAAACACCCCCCCCCCCCCTCGCAGCATATCAATTTGAAACGAAACTTAAAGGGTCAGATATACCTGAAAAGTCGGGGATATCATCGAATCGATATCGCCACGTCCGCCGCAGATCCTTTATCTTAACGCGATAAATCAAAAAACATTTAATGGATCAGTTTCACAGTTTATACTTACATAGACCGTAGTGTGAGGAAGAACTGGAGTGATTTGGTGAAATGTCAATTGTATATTTTTTACGATAAACAGGGATTTTTGGACACGACTTCCGAACAGTTGGGCCGAATTTGTTCAAATTTGGTGCATATGCACCGTCTCGATGTCATTTCTATCATATTTCACTCTGATTGTTCATATTTTGCTCTCTAGGGGGCGCTTTTTTAAGAAAATTATGTTTTTAGGACATAACTTCCTAACCGTTGGTCCGATTTAGTCAAACTTTGGTGGAAATGAAGTTACTCAAGGAGATCTATCCGGTAGGTATCGTATTTCACATTTCATTTGGCAATTTGAATTAGGGGGATTGCTTGTACAACGCTGGGGATTGAGGACTTTTCAATTATATACCCTTGCTGTCTGGAACGACAGCGTAGGACTAACTCATAAATATCGCACCTTTTTTTATCGCACCATTCCAAGATATGAGTGGGAAATATTCTTGCAACTCAAACTGTTTTGACTGTAAGGAGCTCAGCTGCATGTCGGGTTCTGACCCAGTCCTGTTTATGAGAAAGACTCGACCTGTGCGAAAACTCTCCGCAGACGCAAATCAGCTACGGGACCCGTGTGGCATTTTAGGAGCTTCACAATTAACCACGACGCTTGTGTCCTTTTAACATAGTTTCAAGTGGTTAATAAAGTTCTGATGGGAATGGCGCGGGTCGGCACCTGTCGACCCACGCCCTCTTATAAAACATGCTTCCACGAAGAAACCGACATTGAGATCCATGTGGAGCAAAAACAAGCTAGTAGAGTTTTTAATAATCGGATTCCTCTGGTGTCTTTTATGGGCTGTTTGTTTGTCTTACTTTTAACGGCATCGTGTTTCAGGCCCGCATTCCTGGGATTCTGACACCTGCCTGAAGGGCTTGTGAAGGGTCTCAAATGTCACATAGCGATCCCCTCCAGCACCCCCCACCCGCCGACCCGCATCAATCCCATACTGCACACCCTGAACCCTCAGCTCTTATCACTGGACACTCGCTCCCTGACGTCCACACGGGGGGCTGCGCTTTCATTTGGAGGACCGCCATGGGCTATTCTTAAACTCATTCTTGTGATGCAAGTTGAGGGAGAGACCTCTGGGCTCCTCCACATCTTCTCATGCCTCCACCTTTGTCTCAGTAGTATGCTTCTTTGTTTCTGCCTCAAGCGCCGTCAGTGAGTAGAACTTTTTTTTTCTTCCCCCTTCCGTGTGGACGCCTGCCGAAAGTCATGAGTTCAAGCCTCGTCAACTCTCTGGCCAAAGTCTATGACCCGAACCCTCTTCACGGTCAGAAGCCCGGCGGAAGGAAGCTCTCGCTTAGTGGATCAGACAAGCCGTCTTCATCATGGTCACCACCTTTCCCTCACGATGCTGCGTGGCGCTGCGTGGAGAGCCGAATGGACTCCCTGAGCTCTCAGATGGAGCGCCTGCTCAACATGCAGCAGACCGTCCTGACCCAGCTGGACGGCCTGTCCCAGGATGTGCGAGGAATGGGTCGGGATCTGGCGTCCATGCGTGAAGAGGACCACGGAGGGAGACGTGG
Source organism: Lophius piscatorius (assembly GCA_009660295.1). Classification (NCBI taxonomy): domain Eukaryota; kingdom Metazoa; phylum Chordata; class Actinopteri; order Lophiiformes; family Lophiidae; genus Lophius; species Lophius piscatorius. Next base: position 33,792 of record VRLP01000870.1, read on the forward strand.
GTCAGGGCCGGGACTGTGCAGGGAGCTGCGGGGGGCCATGCAGAGGGCCAGCGAGAGGATGGACGGTCAGGGACGCAGGCTGGAAGGGGTGGAGAAGCTGATGGAGGGGACCCAGCAGGTGATCAGCTTCATCGGAGAGGTGGTGAAGAGCTCCAGGCTGGTGGAGCTGCTGTTCAAACAGCCAGGAGGGAAAGCCAACAAGAAGCTGAGAGGTTCTGCAACAATACAAGTAAGGCTCTTCTTCAAGAAGTGGCAAAAAACAACAACTCAGAACCGGCTCAGCTGTCGGTTTATTCTTCTCATCTCCAACAAAGTGTAATATGAGGAGGTGAGATGTTTCCAGTGCGGTTCTGGTAGTGTGTCATGGCAGCATAGCGAGAAGGCCATGGGAATGATTGTGGCACTGTCCACAAGATGTTCCAGATGTCCCACTAGATGGAACCTGTTGGCTTTAATCTGAATAGTTTGTGGTTGGAACCCAGACGGTAGATGTTCAAATGGCTTTTAACGGGGTTTTAAAGGAGCAGTTCAACCAAAATCAAAAATATAACATGACGTAATGTACAAGAAAACCTCCTCCAGACAAGAAAACTGTAAGATCGACATTGACACCTTTGTTATGGTTAAATCGAAACGCCTCATCGGAGGAAGACGCATGAACTCCAATATCTGCCAGAAAAGATTCAGAGCTTACCATCTCTGTAAAAAAATGTTGTTCTGAAGTCTCAGTTTTGGCAACAACTAACATTTAGGGTGTTTTATATTTAAGGGTTTTGTCAGTGAAAGTTAAAGTCTCTTGCTTGAACCTCTATGTAGCTAGAAAAGACTTAGTGATGCAGGAATAGCTAGTTTTTGTAGCTCTCATTAAACACAGGCATCATTCCTCAGACTGGGTTCATGCTAACGACATTAGCTCAAGGCCACAGTGAAGAGATCATCTTCAAATGGGTGGAAATGGGACATTTGGGAAAACATTTAGCAACTCAGGGCTTTATGTTACACTGTACAAGAAGCGTGGTGTCATTTATGTTTTCCCTCGCATCTTTCTTTCTTATTATGCAAAAAAAAAAAAAGTTAATGCAGTTCTAAACACAGTTAATGCGATCTAAAGCATTTTCCTGCTGACAGTTGTTGTTACCATGGTTACCGCTCTTCTGATTATACCTTTTATTCCGATCGGCAGAGCCAAAGTCTGTTAAAGGGTCTGTTTTGGGCTCTGTGCCCTTACAGCTAGGGTTTGTACCACATCAGTCACAAACATTAAGCTGTCATCAGCAGTTATAAACATACTGACATTGGAATCTTACCGTTGACAAACTGCTTCGTTAGACTCCACATCCAGAACCAAACCAAAATCCCTCAAACTTTCAATTTCCCTGCATGTTTTTTTTCCCCCGAAGACCAGTTAAGCTAGGCTAATTCATTATCGCTTGAATTGCGACACAAAGCCTGATGATGCATTCAGGTACTCATTGCACTGTGACGTAAAAAACACCTTGAATACCGAAAAATGACAGAAGTCAACACAGAGAGACAGACAGTAGATCAATTATTATTTATTTATCGTTACACTGGGTTTCCACCAAGATATCATGAAAGCATCATCTCAAATTGGTTATCGGGTCCCGAACGCGACTTTGGCTGTTTCCGGATGTGACCGAACCCGACTGAAGCCTGAACATCATTTCTTAATATTTTTCCGGCCCCCAGCCCGACCCTTCCCCAGGTTTAAAAAGAGTTAATATGAGCTGCATATGCTGGTGCCCCACCAGTCGGAGGCACCGGGCTCCATTACAGATCTGTGTAGAAAAGGAAGTGTGGTGAAAAATAGTTTTTAAATATAAGATTGTGAAGAGAATTAAATTAAATTTTAAAAGAGGGTATTTCTAAACTTACCTTAGAATGTAAAGACTTCAACTTTAAAAAAGAAATAGAAAAAAGGGGGTGGAAATAAAATCTGTTTAATCCATTTGGGATTTCTGGGGGCATATGGGGACTTTTTGAATCTTTTCCAGAATGTTGGTTTTCATGGTGAAGCTCCAGAAATACTTTGCGGACTGAGAAATCATCAGCATGTGGACATTTTAAGAAAAGTGCCCATTTAAATTTGTGTGTTTTTGGGCATGTAAAGCTGCTGCCGGTATCTCCAGGCTCAGACGGGGCAGCTTGTAAACCTATTGTTAGCGCTATTGTACTTTAACGCGCTGCTCTGCGTAATGTTAAGTAATTTTCCTCGGTGCAGTGATTGGACGTAGCCTCTGAGGTGTGAATGATTGGATGCAGACTGGTTATCTTATCTGAACCAGGTCGGTACCAGCAGTGGGACGGACTGCATAGTCGCTCTGACACTCATTTGGCCGGTTCTGAATGGGCGACTTTAACGCAGGGATTGATGAGCTGGAGAATATCATAAAATATTTCACTGATGTTGCCCTTTTTATTTAAGTATGTCTGAAATATGGTGTCAGAACTCTTCTTTTTCATCCATCTGTCCAGTGATGGACGTTTTTTTGAATTTTAAATGAAATTATTAGGATTTTTTTCATCAAAATATTAAATGATACTGATGAAACAAATGCTATTTAACATGCAACTGAGATTAGATTTAAAAGAATTTGTCACTTGATTCATTAAATTAGTTAATAATTTGTCTCAAATGAGTTGATAATGATAAAAAAAAATAAGGAGTTAAATGATATAATGGTGACGTAACTGAACTGAGTAATGAACAGAATTATTTTGGCTGTTTAATCATTTTTATGCTTCATTCTCTATGATTTCAGCGGGATCACTGCTGCATAAAATGCTTGTAAAATTAGAAGTCTGCACGATTGATATTTTTCAAATTAGCATTAAAAAGCCTCCTGCAGTACCCCTAAGCGCCTCTAGGGGCGCGCCTGACCTGGGATTGGGTCATCGAACCTGCTTCAAGTGATTTTCTTTTTCCTCTCTAAGGAGCCGTCATTTAATACTTGATCTTTGGTTCTTCTTTCTACAACCAGACAAAAGATGAGAAAGAAAAAGCCAAACTGAGCCTGAAGGGTCAGAAAGCCCAGAAGAAGAGGAAACCTCAGGACCCATCAGGTAGGCCCAAACAGGATCACCTCAAAGTTCATGTGGTTTGTCTGAGTGATGGTCTGCTGCACTAGACTGGATTTGTGAAGCCAAAAGAAACATCACAGAACATCACTATCTCTTTGTGTGCCTTGTTCTCCCCCCCACCCCCCCACCCCCGTTCAGACCCGTCGTCTGTGAGTGAACCGGTGCTGGAGGCCCAGGTCGAAAAGCTGAACAGGCAGAACGCGGACAATTCTACCGGTAAAGCCGACGCCGACAACCAGAGGCCGGAGGAGCCGTCAGAGCTGATCCTGGACGGACCTCAGTCCTCTGCTGCCCAGTCAGAGGAGAGGAAGAAGGCACCGAAGGAGGAAGAGGAGGATGAGGAGGAGGGGGGGGATGGGGAGGATGTCTTTGAGGACACAGAGGATGAGGAGGAGGCAGGAGAGGATTCTTCACAGCAGGCCGGAGATGCGGAGGATGATGAAAAGAGAAAACGTGAAGAAGAAGATGCAGCATCCCAATCGGAAACATCCCAGAATGTCATCGCAGACATCTGCAAGACCGCCGCCCCTCAGCAGGAAAGGTACTTCCGGCCCAACAGAACCGAGCTCGACTTCCCACAGAGAGAGAATCAATGAACCCACTCGTGTTTTCTCCTCCGCCCGCAGCTCGGAGGAGGTCGGAGACGTGGCCACGTGCAGCAAGCGTCGCGTCACAGAAGAAGAGTCGGGGAAGGACGACCTGAAGAAGAGCAGGGTGGAGGAGGGCGAAGGGAAGAGCACTGATGGACAGGCGGCGGAGGAGGAAGAGCAGCAGGAGCAGCAGGCCTCCGAAGCTGACGCCGCCGCGGCAGAAGCAGAAGCGGAGGCGACGGAGGGAGAAACAGCGGTGAAGGAATTTATTATTGGTGAGTCTTTATTTCTTTATTTTTTTACATTTCAAGGGGCAAGACAGAACCTGTTTATAAAACGACCCAGTAGCTGAATGTCTACGCAAAAGAGTAAGGGGCCGAGGAAGGAGCCATGGGGGACACCATTGGTGAAAAGGGCAACCGAGCAAATTTTTTTTTATAGAATTATGTAACATTTACTTAACAGAATAATGTAACTTAAAACAACATAAAAAAATTTTTTTAAAAGTCTAATAAGGGTCAAATAGTTTTTATAATAGCATGCTAATGCTAATCTAATTAAATGTTGATTATTTTCCATCAAAAACAATTTTCCTTTTTTAAAATAAAGTAAATTTAGAATGTGTAAATAATTCAATTTATAAAATTCCGAAAAGAAATAAAAAATGCAAAAGTAAATTTTTGTTTTTTCAATGTTTTTTGTCTCGGTCAGGACATAAAAGAGTTAGTTTTCATATATGAAACGGTTCATCTCCATATTTACGATAATATTTAAAGAAAGAAAAATCTAAGAAGTGCACAGTTTTTTATTGGTGCGTGAAATAAGAGGGTATTTCTGATATCTGATACTTTTTAACTGATTTAATTCGATTTAAATCATACGGATTCTATGAAATACGTACTTACATTTGAAAAACACAACTTACATAAGATTAGAATAGATAAGACGTAAATTCTTAAACTTTACCGATGCAATTATTCTTTTTTAACCGACCGACGTTGTTGTTGCTCGGTGACATTTGACTTTTTGTTCCCGGGACTTGGAGGCGGATCCAGTGTGATAACGGCCAACGAGTCGGTCCAAACAGCTGGCAGAGCCGATAATGAGACGCTGGCTGGCTTCTATTTTGATCCACTTTGTTTCTGGGGGGGGGCTCAGACCTCTTCCTGCATCCCTTTTAGTTTGTATTCATTATCTCCTTATTTCTTTATTGGCCCCTCAGACTCCGGCCCTCCGCCGTTGGCGCCTTTCGACCACCGTATCGTGACCCCCAAACCGCATCAGATAGCCACCTACTACAGCATCAACAGGGACGAGGTGCTGGGAGGGTGAGTAACCAGACGACAGAAGACTGTGACATGAAACCACAGAGGGGTCTCTCGCCCAGAGACACCCCCAGTCTCTGGGCGACCTTCGACCTTACGATCGCCGCCTGAAGGGCGAATGACACCGAGCCGCTCTGATGTAACAGAGGAAAGCTAAATCCTGCCGGGGGACCCGGAGATTACCTCCGAGCACGCTAGAACATTCATCGAATCTCTCCCGCCCGAAGGTTTTAAAGGACGGCGGCCCAAGGAGGTCATTATCACGCCATTAACGATCACTGCCGCGTTCTTTCATTGTTGATTCGAACACAAGTCGGACCACGAGCGACTGCGCTTGAATTAATTAACCGATAAGTCTTTTTATGATGTCATTCCTTCAAAATAAATGTTGTGTTTTTTTACAATTTATACTTTATTGTTAGGTCCAAAAAGAATCTTTACCGACTTTATGGATCTTAACGTTTATCCAGATCCGCTTTAAAATGTAGGGATTTCCTCCTATTTAAGGTTTTCTGCCATGAAGTTTAAATTTAAGTGGTAAAAAAGTCTAAAAATAAGAAAAATTGGAGTTTAACAGGAGTAAAAATGTGATTAAAAGGATGAGAACTACCCTCTGATGTAAACACACACCGACGGAGACTATATTGCTTTAATTACTACACATTATGACCGTATTTGGCATCAAGTCATATTTATTAATTAATTAATTCAGGATATTTTTACACGTTGTGAAAAAAAAAATCCCCCTTCAAAAATAAGAATAAAAAAAAAAGGCGTTTATAGCTTGTAAGCGGAAAAATCGGCCAATAGTAGAAGTTAAATCAAGCTTACTTGATATAAGATGTGATATTTCAGTAAAGGAGATCATGAAATTAGCCGTTAATCTTGTTTTTAACTAAACGTTGTGTCTCAGAACTAAAATCCTCCAAAATGTGTATTTTTCTCTCAAAAGTAGATTTAATTTATTTTTTTGTTACATATTGACCTTTTCATTTTATGTGCATTTAACTTAATCTGATTCGTACAGTAACGACACTTTTCTAGATTTAAGATCGTCCCATGTTTGGAGTGAGATTCGGACGTGATATTTAATCACTTTAGATGAGATAGTGGAGTTAGTTGGAAAAACTGGATTGATTCTTTCAGGATTCTGTGATTTAACAAGATATTCAAGATATTTTTGCTTAAAAAAAATGTCTGAAATGTTTTTTGTTAAGTAGTTGAGTCTTTTTTTGCAGTGCAGCTGATCTTTTGATGCGATTTAATAAAAGAAATGTTGTACAGAAGCTCCAAAATGTGAACGTATCTCTTATAATATTCTTATATTATTCTATAAATTGAAGAAAAATGAGAGAATTCTTTATTTTAGGTGCTACAATAAACCATTATTTATAATGTGGTCGTGAGAACAATCCATACATTACAAATAAGCATTTATATTTGTTGATAATTTTCTTTTGGTCGTATTATTAATGAAAAGTTTAGTATTTACGTATATTTGATACATTTTTGCTTCCTTCTCACCAGCGGCCGGTTTGGACAGGTGCACAAGTGCAAGGAGAACTCCACCGGTCTGACGTTGGCGGCCAAAATCATCAAAGCCAGGAACCCGAAAGAGAAGGTACGCTGATGATGATGATGATGATGATGATGATGAAGTCTACGGAAGAGAAAACATGTCCGTCTGTAGCATTGTGTTTCCCCAGAGACACTAATATGCTGGATGGGACCTTTAATCATTGAGGGATTAGATGTTAAAAATAGAGCCAGCTCAGCAGAGAAGAGGGCGTGGCCTTGTGTCTCTTTGTCGGCCTCATTGTGTCTCGATGCTGTGGGTCATCAGAACGCCGTGAAGGCGGGATCTGATGTCTGCGGTTACATTATCATCTGAGAAATTCAAAAAGCTCGGAGTTGACCAAAGACAAAACACACGGCGGCCAAATCCTCGTCTGGCTGCCAAATGTCTGCCAGTCAGTCTGTGTTGTTTTGTCAAACGGCCATTAATTTGCATATTTTTGATGTTATAATGTTCCAGGATTAAATCTGACGCAGGATTAGATCTAAACAGGACTTTAATTATCATTATTTTTCAGGATTTTGTACATTATATATAAATATAATATATAATGTATTAAATATAGTTTAATTTTTCATTTTGTTATTATTAATATATATATTAATCAATAATTATTATTATATTTAGACATTATACAAAATAATATGATTTTTACTAATTATTTAAATATATATATATATTTAAATAATTAATAAAAATCCGATTATTTTGTGTATATATATATATATATATATATATTTATATATAATATATAATATAATAATCATAATAAAATAATAATCATATTATTTTGTATGTATGAATATATACATACAAAATAATATTTGTGTTAATTATTTATATACATACAAAATAATATGATTTTTATTAATTATTTATTTTTAATTTATTTTCTAATTGATTAATTATTATTATTTATTTTACATTTGAATTATTATTTATTTATTACATTTTTATTTATAACTTAATAAACTGTCTTTTCTTTTTGTTAATTGGAATACAAGTGGGCTAAAAAAAACAAAAAGTCCTAGTTTTTAACAAAAGAATAATTTAAAAAATGATTTAAGACACATTTAGGGAAACATACCATTCCAAGAAATGTGACAAACGCCTCTGATGGGAATAAACTCTCTTAAAGAAGGAAATGGCGACGCGCTCTGACTCCTTTGACTTCCTGTGCGTCTCTCAGGACGTGGTGAGGAACGAGATCCAAGTGATGAACCAGCTGAACCACGCCAACCTCATCCAGCTCTACGCCGCCTTCGAGTCGCGTCACGACATCATCCTCATCATGGAATAGTAGGTGGTGGCGGCTGCCCGCCTGCAGACGCGTCGTATTACCGATCCTTCATGTCTGTAATTGTTTCCATGCTTGGCTGCAGCGTGGAGGGAGGGGAGCTGTTCGACCGCATCATCGACGAGAACTACAACCTGACAGAGCTGGACACGGTTCTGTTCATACGCCAGATCTGCGAGGGTCTGCAGTACATGCATAAGATGTACATCCTCCATCTGGACCTCAAGGTAAGCCGGCTTCAGCTCCGGATCTCACCTCCTCACTCAGAGATCTATTTATTTTTAAATGTCACATCAAAAAATAACATGCAGGACACTTTAAAAAAAAAAAAAAAAAGACGAAGAAGAAGAAAATTGTGCTTTAATAACATAAAACTGAAATCCAGGAAATTTTTGCATGAATCATAATAAGACAAATAAACAATATTTGAATCATAAGAAGAAAAAAAAGAAAGGATTAAACACAGGGAAAAGGGAAAGCATGTGGAGTAAATATGCAGAAGAAGAAAAAGAAGTAGGAAAAAGAAAGAAAGAAGAAGAAAGATCTTGTCTTCTGATCACTGGAGTTATAATTCTTCTTGAGGGTTTGGGTTTATTACAGACCGATCTGGACACTCGGATACAGACGCATCATTATTTTCATACGAAAAAGAATTAGAGAGCCAAAGATGAAACAAAGAAATTGAGTGTAATTAAACCCAATAATGCAATTATTGATAAATACTGTAAAATATTGCTTTCTGATTTTCTTTAATTGTTATTTCTGTAGAGTTAATTAGCCCAGAAAGATGAATATGTGAAAAAAAACATTCTTTTGCACCAGAAATTGGAGGAAATGACAGAAATCAATCAGCAGGATTCTAAACAGGAAGCAGGAAGCAGGAAGCCCAAACTAATACAAATTTTCAAAATAAAAGAGGAAGTGACTACAGTAAACCATCAAACCCTGATTATTCTGGGCTTGAACACAGTGAACTATTTATTAAACACAAGATCTATGTTTAGAGGATAGAATGTTTCTTTGAGGCTAAATTCCGTTGGTATTTAATCCCACAGGGATTATTCTTATTTATATTCCCTCTTTTGTTCCCCTTCAGCCAGAGAACATTCTGTGTGTCAGCAGAGCCACCAACAAGATTAAGATCATCGACTTTGGCCTGGCCAGGAGGTAAAACCCGTCATCCGTCGGTTTCTGATAAATGCTTTGTTTCATCAACGGGACCTCCTCCCTCATGTCCTAAACCCGTTTGTTAAAGTTCTGCTCCGGCGTCTCTCACAGGTATAAACCCAGAGAGAAGCTGAAGGTCAACTTTGGAACTCCTGAGTTTTTAGCTCCTGAGGTCATCAACTATGAGTTTGTTTCATTCCCCACAGACATGTGGAGCCTCGGCGTCATCACTTACATGCTGTGAGTCCTGAACACTCGTCCACACACACACACACACACACACACACACATTCATAAAGACAATCATTCTCACACACACTCATACACACATACATACACACACACACACACTCACACACACGTGCACATAAACAAACACTCATACATATACACACTCATACACACACTCATACACACACTCACACTCACACACACGTGCCCATAAACAAACACTCATACATATACACACACATACACACACACTCATACACACACACTCACAAACACACACTCATACACAAACACTCACAAACAAACACACACACACACTCACACACACACGTGCACATAAACACACACTCATACACACACACACACACTCACAAACACTCATACACACACGTGCACATAAACACACACTCATACATATACACGCACACACACACACACACACACACACACTCATACACACACACTCATACACACTCATTGTCTCGCACACTCATACACACAAACACACACACACACAATCGTAAACACACACACACCCATATATACACATATACACACACACACACACACGCACACACACACACACACACACACACAGAGCAGCATCTCTGACCCGTGTCTCCTCCCGCTCCAGACTCAGCGGGTTGTCTCCGTTCCTCGGTGACGACGACAACGAGACTCTGAACAACATCCTGGCCTGTCAGTGGAACTTCGAGGAGGACGAGTTCACGGACATCTCTGACGAAGCCAAGGACTTCATCACCCGTCTGCTGGTGAAGAGCAAGAGCTGGAGGATGAGCGCGGCCGAGTCCCTCAGACACCCCTGGCTGTCGGACCGGAGTCTGCACCATCGGCTGAACCAGAAGGTAAGATTTGTTTACCCTCACACAGAAGTCATTCTACCGTTTCCGGCAAACACGGAGGAAGCAGCGTCATCACAACAGCCGGCCAATCAGAGAGCTCGTTGCTCACCTGTGGGGTCATTTCAGCTGGAATACTCCTTTAATGAAGCTGGTGCTTAAATGATATGACTAAAGTTCATCATTAACAATATCATATAAGTATATTTTTGATTTCATTCTGAAAAAACAAGTTTAGTTTCACAAAGTCTTTTTGTTTATATTTCATTGATGTATCAGGGTGTAAAAAGAGAACAGGGATTCAGATGCATCGTCTTCATCGCTCCTCTTCATCCATAGATTAGAGATAGATCCATGTTTTCCTGTTTCTCATAAATTTATCTTATAAATCTTTTTTTTTTTTTCCCAGGTTTTTTATGTCTTTGTTCTCAGGAAATGTTTCAATATTTTCCTCAGAAAGAGTTTCGTTCCTCATAGAAATACTATTTTTTATCTCAAAGAATATCCAAATTCTTTCCAGAACATTCATGACTACAATTTCTATAATCTCATGAGTTTTGTTTTTTTTCTTCACATTTTGTACTTTTATTTTACAGAATATTTAAATTTTAACTCCTGAATTCCAAATTTAACTCAATTATTTTTATTCACAAAATAATTTAATTTTTACTTTACTACTTACAAACCTTAATTTTAGATTATAATTATAAAAAAAACATAAAATTACTATTTTGAACTCTGAAAGATTTTTTTTTTTCTCGGAAAATATTAGAATTTATTCATTTATAAGATTTTTATCAGCATTTTTTTCCTTTATCATATAAGTAAGACTTAAATTTCAGAAATGATTATCTTTTTTTTCTGAATATAAATGAGATTGTTTCAATTTAATTTTGAAAAAAATTATAATTTTCCTCCCTGCAAATTAGAAACTTTTCCATCATATTTTTAAAACTAATTTATCCCACTTCATCATCATCATCATCATCATCATCATGCATTCATGACATATAAAACAATATGTGGGACAAAACCGCAACCAGACAATTATTATTATTAATACATTTTATAGTATGAGCATCATTCATAGAGGTCTTATTATATTATATTATATTATATTATTACTATATTATTAATGGTTAATTATAATTTTTTTCATCTAATTTTTTTTTATTGGTTCTTTTATCCTATTTTAGCACTTTGAGATTTGAGCGAAATGTAAATGTTGTTATAAATCAAATGTATTATTATTATTATTTTTTTTTTTAATTATTATTATTATTATTATTCTTTTTATCATTATTATAACGTACTAATTGAATTCATTCTCTTTCTTTTGCAGAATAATAAGTGCAACTCCCCACACCCTCTATCCCCGGAGAGCTAGACGGGTAGGAGAATACAGATATTCTCAATCTGAAGCTTTCGGATTATTCTCATCTTAAACCTCAAAGCTAAACTTTCTCTTATTTCCCCGTCTCAGAATGTCTGAGCGGCCCTCAGCGAGTCTCCTGAGGAACCGGGCCCCTGGAGCCGAACACTGGACCAATGCTGCTGTACCCGAATGGCTACTGGACGTCTACTCTCTGCTTCGCATCCTCCTGTTAGTTTCCTTCCTCGGCTGAAAGTTCTGACCTGGACGGCGGTGGAGAGACTTTTGTAAGCTCCGCCCTCCCGGGTCCAAACCAGCAGAGAACATGCTGACTGTCCCCCGTAGAGACCGAACCAGTGAGGAGCCTCTGGATCCGGCCGAAAGAACCACCTGGATCTCAGATAGTAGAGACTTAAAGTCCGGATCACTTCTAGAAGTTCCGTCAAACAGACACTGTTGGATCAGTTTGTCCTGGTTTGTTGCATGCTTGGCACTTTTCTTTCTTTTTTTTTAAAAAGCCTTATTTCTTCAAGATTTTATCCGAAAACAACGTTTAGACTGAACGCCATTATTTAAATAATATATTTTGTGAATACAGATTTTTTCTTTCTTTGAATATACAAGTCTTATTTAAAAAAAAAAGATAAATAAATAAAAATGTTCTTCTTTCTTTGGTTGAAGTCACACCACCTTTATTTAATTATTATTTATTTTGTATATAACAAAATTCTCTCATTCCCCTGGAAAGGGAGAATTTCTCAGCGACCCTTCCTTTCTTTGCGACTTTATTCGGCGCTCATGTCTGACCCTGGACTTCCTTCTAGCTCGCCTTCGCTCCTGCTGTCTGGAGTGACCTTTCACCTTCCATGAAGGCGTAACGAAACAACAGAACACTACCTATACCAATGATTCACGTCGGGTTCTTACGTTCATTTATTCGCTGGTTCTACACCAGGTTGTACTTGAAGTGCAAAGCTCTCCATCGAGATGGGATTATTATTTTGGACTTGCAGGAGACCCAGGGCCCCCCGGGCCGAGCGGAGGAGACATCTGCCTTTGCTCGCCTGACTGTTCAGGATCAATCGAGAAAAGGCAGATGTTCAGGTTCTGATCAGGTTCTGTTCAGGTTCTGTTCAGGAGACCGGAGAAGGACCGGCGCTCCTCCTCGCTCGGGTGTTGGCTGCTGGAGTTGGGAGAAGGGGAAAAGCTTTGTGATTTTGAATACTTGTTTATTTGAATTTATGATACTTTTTTCTTTTTTCAAAAGTTTTCTTGTTTAATGATGAGACGTAAAGAAATGTAGGATATAAATCAGCAAATAAATAAAGCACTTCAGAAAAACACGTGCTGTGTTTCTTACTCTCGAAATTAAAAAGGGATTCAATACATGTCTGACACGTGCTCGTCTACACGCACACACACACACACACTAACACACACATACACATACTTCATAAAGACATTCATTCTCATACACACACACACACATTCACCACACATACACACACTCTCACACACACAGACTAACACATAATCACACACACACTCTTCATCACACACATGCAAGACCACACACACACACAAACATACACATACACACACTTATTGTCACACACACACTCATACACACACACTGACACACAATTATTCTAACACACACACTCATTCTCACATACACACATGCATTCTCGTATACACACACACAAGCAGACCCTACACAAATACACACATTCTCACACACACATACATACTCATTCTCGCAAACGAACAAACACACACGCACTCATTCTTACAAACACGCACCCGCATACACACACACATTCTCTCATACATACACACTCTCTCACAAACACACACACACTAACACGTACTCACACGCACACACTAACACATGCTCACACACACACACGCATGTACTCACACGCACACAAACTCTCTCTCTCTCACACACACACACACACACACACACACATTCTCTCATACATACACACTCTCTCACAAACACACACACACACGCACGTACTCACACGCACACAAACTCTCTCTCTCACACACACACACACACACACACATTCTCTCATACATACACACTCTCTCACAAACACACACACACACGCATGTACTCACACGCACACAAACTCTCTCTCTCACACACACACACACACACACACACTCTTCCGTTGATGTTGATTAAAGTTGTATTAGTCTAACAAACGTTTAGGTTGGAGCTTCAGTTCAGAGGAACGTCCACATGAAGAAGAACATTACCTCCCCTGGGCAGCTCTCTTCCCACAATGCATCCTGGTGCTGTATCTTCCCCAGCAAAGTGACCCCCCCCACCCCCAGATGACCATTCGATGTAAAGGAAAATGTGTTGCTGTCGCTGTGGTCCACTTCTGATACCGACCTGCCCAGCCGACAAGGGTCGATTTGGACCCTCTGACCCGTCTGGACTCAGCCGACAGGAGAGATTCTGCTCGGCGGAATCATTAAAAAGATCACGTATCCAATATTTCAACACGTGGGCTGAGAGTTGATGACAGTGGAGGTGAAAACTTTCAATAAGCCCCTGTGTTTGGGTCCAAAGTCCAAAGTCACCCTTTACCAGCACACACGTATTCTAGAAAGGTACTCAGAATTTTTACTTGGGCTTTTGATCCAAACTCAACCGGCTCCGCCTCCGTGGAAGAATCTGCCCATCCTGAGATGACCTGTCAATCAAAGTTAGTGAGTCCACCTTTACAGTACCGCCATCTAGTGGTGGAGTGGAACCAGCCGCCTTTACTGAAGGACAGTAGAGCCAGTACAAATTTCAGTAATTTGTACTGAAATAGATCTCTCTACCATAAGTTCTAAGTTATAGAACTTATGGTACTAAGTTCTATAACTTATAGAACTTATTCTCAGATGTTTAGATTCTATTCTGATTCTTTACTCTACTTTATTCGTCTTACAGCTTTTCTTACCATTAACAGTTTTTCCGTTACCTGCCCCTGTAGTAAATGTAGAGAATTTTCATTTAAACTGAAGCTAAATAAATGATTTTTAAAAACATCTTTTGATTGGCTTCAAAATCTAATAAATGGAATTGGACTGAATTTTTTTTAAACTCTTTATTTTACTCTTTTAATTGTGTTAAATTTGTTTTAAACTCTGCCAAACTCTCTGTTAGAAAACGGCTGAATATAAATATATATGAAGATTACTAATATTCAAATATCATAAAGTGATAGTTGAACAATGACAGGGAACATTTGATGACAGAAAGACAACTTTTGGGTCTGTCCGTACTTTAAAGGGACAGTTCACGTAAAAGTGAAAGTTCACGAGGAGAGCATGAACCGACAAAACGTTTATATCTCCCACGCCGAGGGACGGGAATATATGTGGACAAACGGGATCAACCAGATAGTGCTACATATCTCGGTTTTAAACCGACACCCGGAGGCCTGATCTGCAGGTTTTGTGGCGCGTGTTTGTCCATTTAAAGTTTGTCCAGCTCACCGAAGAGAGTCTCCATCCAGTCTCATCTTTAAAATAACCTATTCTGGGATGCGAACTGAATCCATGTGACATGATGTGCATGGCTTCACTGCATTGTAGCATTGTTAGCACTTTGAGATTTGATCCAAACGTAAAGTGCATTATAAATTAAATGTATTATTATTATTATTATTATTATTATTATTGTAGTTTAATTCCTAAACTTTATTTCTGGTGTGTCCAATATTTCCCTCCCGGTCGTCTCAATCTTTCTCCTTTAGTCTCTTTGTGAATCTGGGCGTGGCTTAAAGCACTGACAACTCAGATGCAGCACACCCGTCAAATGTCAATCAAGCTAGACTAGCGTGTATATTCATCATTGGTATCTGAAACGTCATTCTCCAACCAATAGCTGTAATTCCAATTCCAGGTATCTACATTTGAATTCTGATTAGTCATAATTCCAATGCAAGATATCTCTACATTTTTGTTTTGGTTTAACTAGTCAGAATGAGCTTTATAGAAATATTTAACTGGATTACTGAGGAATAAAAATGACATGGCAGATATCTACGAGAGTTTTGACTTTTATTTTTTTTGAGATTTGACGATTTAATTACGGATGACATCATTGCATATGCATGACCTTTGTCTTTCTTTTTTTTGCAACAATCGTTTTTGTCTGCTACCTTGCCTAACCCTGCACCTCTAGGTACCTCAGCTCTGTGATCCACCAGGTACACTTTGCTCCTCGTCAGCCTGCCGGCAGCATACCTCCAGTTAAATGAACTCCATAACAATGTAACCTTTGAGTGCTAAAAGCTAAGCTAACTACTCACTCAGAGAGAGATCTACTGGATCTCCAGTACATCTACTGACCATATACCTACCCGCCGGGGACCTCGGTGACCTCAGGACACACCTGCTGGAACCCATCAATCAGCACTTCCTGTCTATCTATTACTTTCATCTTGGCACACTTACTCTTTGATCATCTCATCATCACCTCGGTGACGTCATGAGCCAACTTTGAAGCACCGACTATGAATGGCTGGGACTCAAATGATCTCTCATCGCTCAGAAGAAACCCCCCCTCACACACACACACACACTTTTATGATCTTCTCCACAGTGTGTTTGTGGATTCAGTCCCTCTCATGGACTCTTCAGACGGAGTGGGCGGGCGGCTAAATGCCGAGGGACCCCGCTGGAGATCAGAAAATCTAACAACTGGGATGATGAGAAGGACATTTCACTTCATCTCATCGTCCCAGTTCCCACACTCACACCACGTGCGAGGGGGTGAGGGGGTTCCCGCCCAGCAGTGTGGACCCACAGTGAGCGTCGAATACCTCCAAACACACAGCGAGACACCTGCCGTCCAAACATGAGGAGACGAGCTGCAACAGAGCTGTGTGTTCTTCTCTTTTGATCAGGCAGGGGCGGATGAACGCACCGCTGAGCTTCTCAGGACCCCCAGACACTTGAAGATGTTTTCAATAGACTGGAATTGAAATCACACCTCCCATCATGCTGTGCGCTCGGGGCCGCGGGGCAGCGGTGAGAGAGTGCTTTCACGGCGCTACCGAGGCTCCCAGCTTGAGCAGATGTTGCGATACAGAAGAATAATAGGAGATTAGCGCGTTTGATCGCTCCTGTTAGGATAGAGTCTCAAGCGATGTGAAACTGATTCATCTGTCGGGGTCAATATATGGAGTTCTCCTCAGGAAACTCTGTTTGTATTGGCGTACTGGCCGACCCGCTCTAAATGGAGCCACTCAGACATAGATTCTCATCTTAAGTTTCCTCTGAAGTTTGAAAGGAAAACAAGATTTCTTCCACGCCTTATGAGAGTTTCATACGCCGGTGAAAAAAAGGGGAAAGAAAAAAAGAAAAAGGGGATTTGGAACTGGATTCTTCTTGTTCTGTATGTCTCTCATACTAAACTGGGTCACCTCTTCAAATGATTTAATATCAAACAAAGGAAAGCGGAAAAACAGAATGAGAGGTTTTAAATTATAAGACAATACCAAACACTTCTCGCCGTTGGTGGGGTGGAATTTTGGCCCACTCCCCTTTGCAGAACTTCTTGGAACTGATCTTTTCTGGTCCCACCACTGCATGTCAACGAGGTTCTGGTCCAGATTCAGACTTAACATCTCCAGAACTTTAATTTGATCCCTTCCAATTCATTTTGAGGTTAACTATTCTCCTCCTCACCTTGCATTAAAAAAAAAAGAAAGTATAA
The DNA here is from genome assembly GCA_009660295.1 of Lophius piscatorius. Classification (NCBI taxonomy): domain Eukaryota; kingdom Metazoa; phylum Chordata; class Actinopteri; order Lophiiformes; family Lophiidae; genus Lophius; species Lophius piscatorius. Next base: position 51,043 of record VRLP01000870.1, read on the forward strand.
TTGCATCGTTAAATCATAAGTTTTTATATATATCCGTTTGATTTTATCAAAAATAATCATGTTTTTAACATGAAGGAATTCAAATTTAATTGATCCACTTAGTTAAGATTCATGGGATTGTTTAAAAGACATAAGTTAGATCCCAACTGTTACATAAATATCTTTTTTACTTGTTCCATTCATAACTTAAACAGAAAAATTCACCACGTTAAGTTTGTTAGTGTTTATGTTCAAACGATGTAATCCAATTGCATTGTCTCATTGAACGACCCAGTTACAACTTCAACTTGAACCCACAGACAGATGACCTGACATTCTCTCTCAGTATTTTCTGTTTCCCTCATTGATGGCGAGTCGGCTGACCCTCCATGTTTGACCAAAGGTCAAATGTTCTTTTCGCCACGTCTAACGAATTGTGTTTTGCGCAGCAGCAATCGCAACAAAAATTCATCAAAAGGCATTTTCCATTTTTCCATAATTCTACAGAGACCCAACAGTTCTCACGTGAGGAGGGAAATAAAAAAAGCCCTCAAGATGGTCCTGAACCAAGGCGGGCGGTCCGCTGTCCAAGTGGGCCCAAGTGTTTCAGCTCAACAGCTCAACTTCCCACTCATCAGTCCATAGACTATTCTCCCAAAATGCTCTCAGGGTCTTTTGGGTCAGCATTGCATGGTTCTCTCCTCGCCACTCTCTCGTGACGCCATTGTCCTCAGATGTCTTGGGATTAGCGGAGTCACAAATTCGGACCTTTATTGAGCGGAGAGAGGTCGGCCATTCTTTGGCTGTTGTTCTGTGGATGTTATGTAACTTCCCGAATGAGCTGTCGCCGTCCTCCCGGAGAAATTAAGGTCCACTATGGTTCCAAGTCTTCTCAGTCTGTAGATAATGTGTCTCAATGTGGATCTGTGGTGTCCCAGAACCTCAGAAAATAGCATTCCCAGATTGATGGATTTCACTCACCTTCTTAAAATTTCTTCTGGAATTTCTTTTGATTTTGGCATAGTGTGCTACTGGTGAAAAACACATGCTCTGCTCCTGCTTTCTGAAGGTGGCGTATTGAGGAGATGACGTGAATGAACCGGGTCTGAGTGGGTCCAGACCAGATGAAACTAGTTTTTAATGCAGTTTGGTAAGGGGGCAGATACTTTTCACACACAGCCTCTGCCGGTTTCAGAGAAACGTTTTGGTTCAATAAATGCAGTTATCATTTATACGTTTCGTGTTAACCTGCGTTGTCTTTGTTATATTGTCAAATTAGTTTTAAAGTCTGATTCAAGCTCTCAAGGACCTCTTGTTCTTACAGGTATTTGTCACGTTGCTGAAGTTCAAGGTGATGGCTTTATAGTATTTGCACTTTGAATGTGCAAATACCACAAAGCAGAAGCCTATTATCAAACAATGGCCTTTTAGTTCATGCTGCTTTATAGGATGTTTTTTAATTGATGGATTTAATTGTTGAAGATCCAATAAAACTCACCAGAGACTATATGGAAACTTAGCCATTTGAACAACAGGCTCGACAGGATCCTCAAGATGCTACGCTGCAAACAAGCAAAGCCGGAATTCTCACCTGTGACTCCTTACATGTCAAAGGAATGCACAGCTTCAACTCCTCAGACCAATGACCTAACCCGGCATCTAATGAGAAAAGAGATGGTGAGCTCTGGGCTCCTTGCCTTTGATGATTGTCCAGAAAATTACTGGGCATGAAAATCGTCTTTCCTAGCAGCCACATGGGAGCTAAACCTATCTGACCAGGAAGAGCTCAACCTCCTCGTCAGGTGGCTCCGGTCCAGCACCGTCTTAAAACACCATCTCAGCGCCAGGAGATCTTCCATGAGACATGTCAGGATGGTCTGGGGGAAAAGGTGTTTCAGAAAACACCTGAAGATGACAAACCAGCCATGTCAGTGGATGGCAGCAATTTTCTCAGAATAATGGAAACTGAAGTGAACATGGATGACGAAAATCACTGGCTGGCCTCCCAGAGTATCTCCTCCCTCCAGCGCTCATTCAGAAGGAGACCTGACATGAAAGAGCACTTCTTTGACTTCATGCAGAAAGTCATTGGCAGCGCTAGATCCTCCACAGCAACCAGGGCAAGAGTGCCGGTATTTACCTACTTTCTGTGTGTACTACCCCCAAATACCATGGAAAATAAGAGCGGCTTTTGATTCTAGTGCGGAGTATAAAGGAAGATCACTGAATGACATGCTCCTCCTCATCTTCGCTTGCCTAAGTACTAGAGCCGTCCACCTCAAAGTTATTGAATCTATGTCGACCTCGAGTTTCATCAATGCTTTGAGGTGCTTCCTATCCTTTTACAGCTCCATTGCTGGCTACACAATAAAAGCGCAATATCACAATTAACACCAGAAGACACAAACATTATTCAAATACTAACAGGAGTCATAACATTATTTGTTTTTTGACAATGCTGCTATAAAAACAACTAAATGGAAATAGATTTAGGCCGACGCTTTCGCCCTCGAGAGCAAGGGTATATCTCTGGAATGCCCGACATCTGCTGTATTGTACAAGCAATTCTTAATGATTTAATTCCTCAAATTAGATGTGTGGTTATGGCCGAAAACCATTTTTTTTCGTTAAAAAAACTCCCCATAATGAGTTAATTATAATTTATTAGAGTAAAATATGATATATACAAGACATACCTCATTCTGTTGATTCATACGCACCAAAATTGGTTTATACTAATCCAGCAGTTAAGAAGTTATGTCCAAAATATATATGTTTTTTGTAAAAAAAAATTAAATGCTCCCCATGGTAAGTTAAATATGATATTATTAAAGAAAAATATTATATATACGAGACAAAACTCATTCTGATGATTCGTACATACCAAATTTGTTTACTATTGGGTTTATATTAAGAAGTTACATCCCAAATATAGTGTTTAAAAAAAAAAAAAAAAAACTTCTCCTAGTGAATAACATATGAAAAATTATAGTAAAATAATAAAATAATACATATTTAAGATAGATCTCCTCAGTTCGTTTCATATACACCAAATGTTGACTAAAGTGGACCAACGGTTGAGAAATTATGGCCCGAAAACCTTCGCAGATTAAGCTCCATTGAATCATCCATATTTCTACAGTTCCCACTCCGTCCTGTGGGTGGCGGTGTGAGAAGCGACTTCCTCCACAGTCAGAAGCCCCGCCTTATTTGATGACGTATCCTCTGTCTTTTTTACATTCTCTTCCCCTATTGGTTGATCACACCTCCGCTTCCTGCTACGTACTACATACACATCAGTATGTAGTTTGTTATATAGATGCTGAGGAGGCTCGCTGCTTGTTACACTATAAACACGGACACGTTTAACGGTGCTTTCTGTCATTAGACTGTGAACTTCTACGCGGACTGAAATGGCCCAGTGCTCCGAGTGTGCCCCCGATTGCTCCTCAATGAACGGAAAGCCAAAGAAGAACAGGAAGGTGGCTGTTATAACCGGCATCACCGGACAGGTAACATTAACAAGTCGACATGCTCCAGTATCAAGTTAAAGTTACACTGAATGAATGAATGAATGAACATGTCGCCAAAAAGTGCATTGTCATTTCCGTCTTTTTCTCTTACTGCTTCTTCTTCAAAAACATATGTTTCTTTTGCTGTTGGTGTTGTTTACACCTGTGATATGTCCTAAAATCACTGTTTTTCACTATTAAGTCTAACTAAAACATTATATTTCGCCCCCGTTGTTTCGGATATGCTAATCCCTTGTATGAGCTCAAATTTGCTAAACCATTTCCAACATTTATTCGCATCGTGTCTTCATGTCTACATGACTTCAGGTAGTGTTTACATTTTTTTTTTGGCGCTAATATCCCTGTTCCTTCATATCTATTCTCCCTACAAACATCGTGTTTCTCTTTTGCTGTTTGCGGTTTGTTAGTCCTATATATTATCTTACATTTTCTCAATATTTAGACCTGATATACTCATTGCCTCTGCTTTTAAAACAAGTTAATGTGTCTTTTGTTGTTTATTGGTGTTTACACTCATTTCACCCATGCTGCAGCCATACAATACAACATTCCTTATAAAAGATATACAAACTGTACATGTACAGAGTTGTAAAATAAATAAACCTATTCTATTGGCCGGCTTTAATCTAACTCTTATATATGCAGTTTGACCCCTATAATCTTCTCCGTTGGACCGGTTGGCCACAAAAGAAAACATAAATTCTTCAATAATAATGCCCGTATTCTATATTTGTATGAGGAACCCTGTGAGATTGATTCATCATGAATCGCCACAGGCTTTAGGTCACCTGTTCCCCTGGGGTCGAACACCATCTCCTCCATCTTTTTATCATTCATAATGAGGTAGTTGTCAGTGTTTGTTACTGACTGCCGGCGGTATTTACACCTGTGCCATGTGTAAATAATCCCTGTTTGTCATTATTTAGTCGCCTACAAAGCTTTGTCTTTCATGTCTTGTGCTTCTCTTGTTTGAGTTCTGCTAAATGATACAGAAGTCATGTTACTTGGCAAAAGGCAGTCTTGTTTTTTATACAATTTTTTTCTCTTCTTATTATTTTGGCTTTTCTCATTATGGGTCCCCATATGATGGATGTATGGATTGTTGACCTCACTAATAATAATAATAATAATAATACATTTAATTTATAATGCACTTTACATTTGGTCATTACAAGCTTGATAAGATGCTCCCATTTGGCTATAAAACAGTTGTCACCGCGTTAATATCACATGCAGCTCTCAATATTATGGGAAATGCCCTTATTCAAATTGAAACCAGAATATTCTCGCTGTTTAACTCGCAAAGAGACTCAACTCCGGTTCTATTTATAGGTTTTATCCGGGTTTCTGACAGCTGGGCATCACTGCTAAGGAAACAGAACAAACAGTGGTCGTAGCAGCAAAGCGTCTCACCTCTTGAGCGATGAAGTAACTGAGTTTTGTCTTTCAGTAACTAACGGATTAAATATAAGCCCCCTTGCATGGTCAAACATAACTCTGACACACAGCCGTTAAAGGATGCCATACTTATTTGGCGATATACTCTCCGCTTGGTGTGTTTCAACTCTATCATGAGGAGCCTCTCCTACCTGTCATCCTCTGTTGTGTCGGACGTACGGACAGACAGACAAAGATTTTAAATTGGAGGACTTGTTTAATGTCCCTTTCGTCTCCTACTGCTGGCAATAAGGTCAATAAACCATATCCGCAACGCCATGCTGCCGTCTAATAAAAAGCCCAGTGGCCTACTTCTTTATAGCTTATTAGTTTTAAATAAAGCTGGCAGTTACAGTAATGACAGATAAGATATCCCTGTGTTCATTTAAGTACTAATACTTTAATACTGATTTACATGTTAATACAGTCAGTAATACAGTCATGTTAACTCACAACCCAACAAGAAAAATATCTGAACTATTTCACCTTCTTAGTATGTATGTGTAAGGTTTAGTACTTCAGCTGGGTAAATAACATTCCCTGAATTATGACGCTTTAAGGATGTTTGCTATCCTGTTACCTGATCTTAAACATCTTTAGATACCAATGACAGCAGTCTGGTCGGCGTTTCTAGACATGCTCCGATCCATCTCTTAAAGTCCTTTTCTAAGTCTTTTAATTTCTCAACCTTTGGTCTGATTTAGTCCAAATTTGGTGCATAAGAATTGCCTTTAGGAGAGCTATCTTGAATATATTGTGTGTCATGCTAATTTATATTTTACTCTGTAGGGGGATTTTTTTTTTATGAAAAAAAACCAAACAATATTTCGGTCATAACTTTCTAACCATTGGTTCCATTTAGACCGAATTTGGTGTAATGACTTTAGATCTTTCTTGTTTATATCATATTTTACTCAAATACTATTTTCCGAAATAACTTGCTAACTGTTGGTCCGATATAGACTATTTGAGATTATTCATTTGAGGAGTTAAACCAGGGGGGTTGCTTATACGACGCAGAGGACTGGGGTCTTTTCAGGGATATTTCCTTGCTTTCTGGGATGGCGGTTATTCAGCGGTTATTATGTAATGACTGATCAATATGCAGTAATTGTCTTTTAAATGTGACCAGTAAACTGTGAATCTACCCGGCAACAACACATCTGACGTGTTTTTTTTAAAAACTGTTTAGGATTTGATATTCAATGAATTTTTCCTGCAGATTTTAAACTTGTGATCACTTCCATCTTGCTCTCGTTGTATATCTTCTTCTTCCTCTTTTTTCGGCTGTTCCCTTTAGGGGTCTCCTCAGTGGATCATCTGTTTTCCATCCCCCCCTGTCCTGTACATCTTCCCCTGTCACAACAACCAACTGCATGTCCTCTCTCAGCACATCCATAAACCTCCTCTTAGTTCTTCCCCTTCTTCTCCTGCCTGGCAGCTCCATCTCCAGCATCCTTCTACCAATAGATCCACTATCCCTCGTCTTCACGGGTTCAGACCATCTTACTCTGTCCTCTCTGACTTTGTCGCCAAGACGTCTTACCTGGGCTGTCCCTCTGATGTCTCCTTTCTAATGCTGTCCATCGTCCTCACTCCCAGAGAACACCTGTACATCACCTGCTTTGCCACCTCCAGCTAACACCTGATATGTGCTTTTTGTCTGGTGAAACCTATTTGTGGTCCAACATAAGTTCTGGGGCAAACAAGAGTCATGTTGCGTACATTTCTGGATATAATGATGAGTCTGGTTTGGGGGCTTCCTTGTTGTCCTAAGTAGGTCATCACAGTTTGATTACTAGCTCCCCCGGGGATGAGAAACATTAGCCATGTTGACGACACAGAACAGTAAATGTAGTGTTCACATAAAGCATCACAGCCTGAACAAACATCCCAACAAAGGACATCGAGAAGTGGTGGGCGGACAGAACTGGCCATACTGGTAATCATGTGGCTGATTTCAACCTGGATATGAAGTAGTAAAACCGGAACAACTTGTTCTTTGAATCAGCATTATAGTATAGCTTTCAGTTAATTATAAATCCCTGAAAAGGGGATATTATGGAATCTTCATTGCCGCCGAGCAGAGCCGTCATTTTGACGCAATGACTCAAAGGCTGTTTCATGGATCAATTTTCAAATTTTATACGCCCATAGACCTTAGTATGAGGAATAATCGGACAGATTTTGGGATAGATCAGTTTCACATTTCTACCACTGGGGGAAGCTTTATCGCCAAAAGATTCAGGCCATAATTTCTTAACCATTTAGTCCGACTTAGTCTAAATTTGTTGACTATGAATCACCCGGAGGAAATCTATCATGTATATGCCACATTTTACTTTAATAGTTCATATTTTATGCACCAGGAGGAGCTTTTTCACCAAGATAATTGATTATCGTACAAAACTTCCCAACTATTGGTCCTATTTAGTCCAAATTTTCCTCTTATTGACTGCCTCCAGGAGGCCTAACTTTTTTTTTGTCTTAACTTTTTCTTATTTTACTGCAATTGTTTTTATTTTACTAACTAATCAGGTGGGTTTACCTTACAAAAAAAAAAAGGAAAAGAGTAGTTTTGAGTAATTATGGACTGTTAGAGATTATTAATGATGTCTCATTTAAATTGAGGAATTCAGTCATGCAAATTACTTGTACAATGCAGGGGCTTGGGGCATTTTTTGGGAATGATAACCTTGCTTTTACGGGGACAGCAGTGTAGGCCTAGTTATTCTACAAGTATGACCAGGAGAAACTAGAATAGTTTAGGTTAACGTTTGTCTGTTCCCGTATATTTCACAAGCTTATTGAAGGATATTGAACTTAAATGACTCGACTCGGCTTTTAAAAGTAGGGCTTTCACGACTCATTCATCCATTCAATTTGAACCAACTGTGGTTAAATATTTAATTTCCTTCTGTTTATTTTAGCTTATTATATTAATACAAATACACCCCCTGAAGAAAAACCTTTATATTGACACTCTCTTGTGAGTGCGTAAGAAACAAACACCTTGAACAAACAGGTGGACGCTCTACCAGAGTTTAGAGAATTTGGTGAAGTGATGGTGAGCACAGAGTTTTTCCATTTATGGTGTAAGGGTTCTGTGGGTTAACCATTCTGCTGCAAATTTCATTTCATGACCTCCACTAGGATGTTTTTGCCAATAGATCCATCCATCAATTTCTTCTTATCCTGTGCAGGGTCACAAGTGGGGGCTTTGGCCCTATCCCTGCTGACATTGGGCGAGGGTCTGGACACAAGTTTATCACAGGACCAACAACACATACAGAAAACTTACAGGTCTTTTACTTTTGGACGGTGTGAGGAAGCCAGAACCAAGAAATAGATGGTGAAACACTTACTTTGAAACCGCAGTTCTAATCACTATTCCATCGTGCGGCCGAGTCAGTATACGCTGATTGAATTGTTCAGCTTCTTAAGTGAATAATTGCGGTTAACACAAATAATTACTATCAGATGACAGATGTAGGTAATAGCAAACAAAAATGATTGGGTTCATATGCAGCTTTTGGACTTGAACCCAAACTGAACCGGTCCACATGCTCAGACATTTGCATTGTTTTATTTATTTTTAATTTTTGGAAAACGTTAACATTGTTGGCTCTAACTATTGTTCATTTTTCATTCTGTCCACCAAACATTGAAAAATGGATATTTGTAGAAACTGGGGCCTGGCAGGGCTTCATGGGGTTTGGCCTGCCGGCTGTGCAGTGTGCTGGTTGGAAACCCTGGTGGTAGTTATTAGTGTGAAGTAGAGCCTCAAATAAAGAACCGCGAATAAGCCAAAAAAAAAATAAAATTAGGGTGAAAGGTTAGGTGAAAATTGTCCATTAGAGCCATGGAAAGACATCTACTGGAGGTCTTGGAAAGTAATTATCAAAACCTTGCATTTTCCAGAGCTCCTCTCTTCCTCGGTAACAGAAAACTAAGAATAACAGTGTTAATTCATTTTTATTCTGCTAGTCATGGCTATAACGCTGCGAGCACATGCCGGAGGCGAGCAGGCCGACATCTGGATAGAACATCTCAGAAGTCACAAGCCAAGGTGTCGGGGTCACACTGATGCCATAAATCGCCTGGCTAACTACTGTTCATAAATTTTAGGGCAGCATGCTGCTCAGTCTGCATAGTTGTGACTGCTGTCCCTGTGTGAAGTATTGGTCTGAGAGGGCGTGAGTTATGGGAGACCACCTGGGTGCCAAGGCAGAGCTTGGTAGGGGCTCTGATATTGCGCTGTTTTACAATGCAGGGTTACGAAGAGGACGGGTTCTGCCTCACCGTTCCACTGTAAAACTTTATTTTGGCTGCTCTCTTGAACTCCTCCTGGTGTCAAAACCACGCGTCACTGCGCTGCGACCCCTCGAACTGTCTGAAGCCCCCGCCACAAACGTCTTTCCCAAAAACCCATTGTTGGTGTTCGATGCATTTCTCACATTCCGTCTTTGCCTCCTTCCACTGACTCCACTGGTTGGACATGTTAGAATCTGAGGGAGTGCCAGTAACAATAATTAAGCTAAGAATCCGTGCACGCCTCCTCTGACGCTCGTTATGTCCGCTGAGGTGCCGGCGTACGGGTAGTAGTGCATATTCAGCTGGGATGTGTAGTAAAGTAGGAATACATTTACCTGCATTAGCAGTCCACCTTTAACTCCAGTAAGAAATTCCAATAGAATTTTATTTCCAATTCCAGTTTTTGTAACTACATTCCTCTGTTTCACAATCTAAGCTGTAGTTTCTTTTCAGATTCCCTTTCTTCATCCCCACGCGGCTCAGTGAAAACCATGTCGGACCTCCAGGGTTTAAAACCATTTTGCTTAAACAGGGCATTCTCTCTGTGTTACGAGGCATAGCGACTCTACTCAATATGCAAGACTTAATACGTTCCGGTTCTGCGATACAACAATATCTGAGTGGTTTTCAATATAAAATGGAGGGGATTTCTTCATCCTCACTGAGTCGTTGTACATTTTAGCAACAGAGAAGGAATGACATCGTCGTCGCTTCATTCTAAGTTATTTGTGACGTTTGATGGAGCGTATTTTTACAAACGAACTGAGAGGTCAATGAGCCGACCACACGTCTCCTGAGAACGTTCTAGTGTCAAGTTTGCTCTTGAATTCAAGACCGCTGGGTTGATTTTGAAGGATGAAGAATTTTTCTTTGTGTGTTGAAAAAATGCGTTCTACTAATGAATGCTTGAAAGTGGAATCCAGAGAAAAACTGGACTTCTTTTAATCCGATAGGTGGTATCTGGATATGATTCCTCGGTAGTACAACGTGTGCAGTAAGACATATATTATAGTTCATCCATATTAGCACTTATTGAGTTTTTCCTCTAGTTAGAAAATAAGTCTCGGTTTTGACAGGACAGCTAGGCAGAACCTAGAATATGAAAGACTGCTGTAGATTGAATTGGCCATCAGTATATAAAGTACTTAACACGAGTACATCCTTTAACATCCACAGTGTTAAAATGCAACATATACTTTAATGCAGCAGTATTATTAATACATCAGATACTAGTGAAAAACTGACTGATTTTTACTTCATTCTGAGTACTCTTGGTATATTTAACTAACGTACCAGCATAGCTTTATTATTTTCTTTTCTTTATTTTCTTTAGACATTTATTGAGCAGGGACCAAAACATTGGACATTGTTTCATGTAAAATACAAAATAGATGTGTACAATTTTCTAGCCAAGGCTAATTTGCAACCCCCTGTCCCTGTTTGGGCATTTACTTTACTTTGTTTCTAAAGTTAGAAACAATACACAAATGTTAAAATACAGAACACAAAAAATACAGGACTCATAAAGACAAAAACAAAGACGACAATTAGTGTGTATCTGTGTGTATTGTTTTACTTTTGTGTTATAAACCAAGAGCTCTGCCCATGTTTAGATTTCAGGTGGTAACGTATTCCACAGTTTTGGTGGCTATTACTGTGAACGATGATTGTGCGAATGTTGGCTTTTTCTACAATTACGTTTATTGTACACCTAGTTTTTATTCTACGGTTTTGTTTGTTTACCTATTGGCAGAGTATTTCTGGAGCAAGTTTGTTGACAGACCTGAAAATAAGTTTAGAAGTGAAAAGCTTACAAAGCTGTCAAAACCCAGTAAATTATGATTCTTGAGAATTTGAAAATGGTGCGATCTAAACAGGTTTTTGAACCATTATTTTAAGTATAATGATTTAATGGGTATCACAAAAAGCAGCAGTGTTAATTAAAAGTTATAGTTTCTGCTAAAAAGGAAAGCTTTAAGTCCTTTTTAAAAAAGTCTCAGTTGTCTGTGGAGCCCTCAGATGGTCAGGGAGGGCATTCCAGAGACGAGGGGTAGCGGAACAGAATATACTATATACTATTGTTCTATTACTGAAGTAAAGGATCTAATCCTCAGTCTCTGTTGAGCCGTGACGTTTTTCACAGTCACTCAAGACAAATGTTGATTCAGCAATGCACTACGTGTCCCTAGACCGTCATTTATGATGTCATTGCACCTGAGTAGCTGATAAGGCGGGTTTTTCTGTAACTGTGTTGATGTGCCATAAAGATAACGGAAAGAAAAACAAACAAAAGGACGAAGCGTCATCATTCAAAAACTAAAACTAGCGCTCCGATACAGTAGATTGTTTCAACGTGAAAATCACAATGTGCCTTTGTCGATCTTTCCTGTCCGCTACCAATCCATCCACTACTCCTGGAAACAGCTGGAAAAGAATCTAATGACATTTCACACATGTTTTTAAGGCCCCTAAAGGTGTGTTTACCATTATTGCTAAATTATTATTTTTTGCAATCAGAGAAATTGTGAAAATAAGTTATTTCACATAATTTTAATTAAAAGATTCCTGAATTTACCTCCTTATTCAGATCCACACATAATTTCTCCCCCACATCCAACCACCAAGGATTCATTCGTTCATCTGTATGGTACCTTCACTCATAACTAGCTAACTCGAGTGAAAACATCCCAGCCGGTGTTAAAATGCACCAGAAACTAACAAACACCGAACAAATGTAAGTAAGGTTAACTTTTTCCCCTGGACAAACAACGCAAAGGAGTACGTTTTATATTTAAAGAGCAAATAGAGGGACATAAAAGTACTTCCGAGAAGGCCATAGTCATAAGAAAAGAAATATAGTTCCCTGATGTAAGAAGAAGTAGTTTCCTGTAAATGTCTGACAAAACTTTTATTTTACATTCATATAGTTTTAAACAACTTTAGAATTCTAAATCTAAAAGATTTTATCTCAGCGTGATAAGAAGGTCCGGTAAGGATCATATGCACTGATCAGCCACAACATTATAACCACTGACAGGTTGAAGTAAATAATCTTGATTATCTTGTTAACGTGGCGCCTGTCAGAGGACGGGATAAGTGAAACAGCAAGTGAACACTTGTGTCGGAAGTGGGAAAAATTTGCAATCGTAAAAATCTGAGTGAGGTTCAGAGGTCAGAGCATTTCCAGAACGGCAGGTCTTGTTTGGTGTCTCCAGTCTGCAGTGGTTAGTAACTAGTGACAGGATGATGGGGGCCCAAGGTGGTGGGCATAGTTATCCACCCACACAAGAGCTACTGTAGCACACAGTGATGAAAATGTTGAGGCTGGTTCTGATAGAAAGGTCTCAGAACACACATTGAAATCGCAGAGCTGATCTGGTGGAAAAGAGCGGACCGATAAAATATGAGGCAGTTTGTTTTTATGTTATGCTGTAGTTTGTTCAGTCGCTGTAAAAATTCCAGGTATTGTACACATTTCAATTTCACTCAAATTGCCTTTCAGTTAATACTCCTTATAGATAAATGAATCTGTCTAGAAATACTCCTGCTTGAACCTGACCTGATCTATGTCAGATGATAAGCTTAGATATTTCCACGGAGACTGTATGGCAGTATCTGCAGTGTGTGTGTGTGAGGAGTGCACAAAGGGACTTTGTGTGTATTTGCAGTTAGGACTTTGGTCTCTTTAGCGCCTCTGATTACTGATTGTGGTTGCTACCAGGAAGCTCTGTTTATTGCGGTGACACTCCTGAGCTGAGGTTTCAAACTGAACACAGGATGTTCTGTTTTACATGTATGTATGTTTGCATACTTGTGGGCGTTGTGTGTGTTAACAGCGTCATTAAAACCTGTCCGACATGATTTCAGACCGGCAGGCATCTTCAGCAAAGCAAAGCACATTACACTGCTTCATTTGATGTTTCGACATAATGACAGAAATAACTCACCTACAGCCATGAGCTCCAGGTTATCTATCTTCTCATCAATTATCAGACGTTGAACGTCTGATAACTGACTGAAAAAAGCCTCTAAGTGTTCCACCAGCAGGGGGTGCTAAACTCTTAGGACTGGGGTTGATGCAAGGACTTCACCGACTCCCTCCTGCTCTCTGGTCAAAGGGATGGCAGCAGCTGTGATGACATTTATAATGGTTAAAGATTGTTTAAGATACATTCTACTTGTGTTTACTCTTAAGTACATACTACACTGACATGATCTGCCATGACATTAGAACAATATTTCAAAAAATGTGTAGGACTTTCTTTGCTTCTGAATCGGCTCTGTGATGCACTGGGTGTTCTGACACCTTTGTATCAGAACCAGCATTACCTTCTTCTGAAGTCTGTGCTCATGACCCTGTGGCCCGGTTCAGCTGTCGTCCTTCCTTAAACCCCTTTTGTACGTACTAACCACGATACACCGGAAACACCCAACATGATCCACAGTTCATGCTTGGACCCAGACGTCAAGCCGTCATAATCTGGTACTTGTTGCTCATATCCTTACTCGCCCCCATTTTTCCTGCTTCCAACACATCAACCTCAGGACACAATGTTCCCTTACTGTCTAGTTTAATTCACCCACCGACAGGCGCCTTTGTAATAAGATAATCAATGTTATCCTGAGTTCACCCGTCAGTGGTTATTAATGTTATGATTGATCGGTGTTTATAATGATATGACAAATATTCTCTGCTTCCCGCTTCTAAAATGTGAGAAAATGTTATATAGTTTTACAACTAATTTAAATGAGTCAATGTGGTTTATGGGAAATTTTGACCGACATTTTTTCAATGTTGGTTGAGGTCTTAGACCAAGAGTATCTAAGAATAAAAATAAGCAAGGGTAGCAGTCCTGTATTAAACCAGGCCTACACTGTCATCCTCAACAAAAAGGGGAAAAGCCCCCAGTCCCATGCGTTGTACAAACAATCCCCCGATAGAACTCCACAAATTAAACGTGAAGTTATGTCTGTAAAATATGAACTATTAGTGTTAAATATGACATAAACATATTTAAACCAAATTCGATGCGAATCGTTAGATATTTATTCTTGAAAAAAAGAAAGTTGATATTTGTCAAAAAATATGATATAAACAAGTTAAATCTCCTTCAGTCATTTCATATGCAATAACTTTGGACTGAAGCAGACCAACGGTTGAGAAATCATGGTCTGAAGACTTTTGGGAATACACCTAACCCTTGGGTTTGAAATATACATCTGAACTTCCTCAGAATCAACTCATTTCTTCCTTGCCCTAAGGTGTATGTGGGTATAAAATCTGAAAACGTTCCGTGAACTAGCTTTTGAGTTATCGCGTTTCCACAAAGGATATGCGGTAGACGCAGTGGTGGCAGTGACGATTCCATAATATTCCCGACTTTGCGGGGGATAAAATAACATTCAATCAGATATTCCTTACAATCAAATTTAGCTGTCATGACACCAAAGGAAGTGTAACTAAAGTACCCGACGAGGTTGCATTTATTGTTTATCCTCAAAGGTAGTAGAAAGTTACATAAATAGAGATGTCCGAAACATGCCAGAATCTGTATAAAATAAAAATAAACGTTGACTATTTTTGTTTTTACTGCTATGCCACCAATATTCCTTCCCAGTAAGAGGTTTTCGGTACAGCTGTGAATCAGGAAATTAACCTCAAAATGTCTGGTAGCTCTGATGTTATCCGCAGTACGTCCGTCACATGCGATATTACAAACTATCAAGAATTTCTTATCTTGTTTATTTTAATCAGGCAGTTCCTGGTTTTAGTTATAGCTTGGACCGTTTTTTTCTATTTTGTGTTGACAAAGTTCTTCCACAACTCCGCCGGGAGAGGAAATGAAATGGGGAAAAAAGGTTCTTGGGAAAAAGAATGTAGTGTTTGTATAAAATTATTTTTCAGAGATGGCTGTAGACACAGTTGGTGTAGAACATGCGTGCAGTAAGGAACTAAATGAGTGTGTGTGTCGAGTGACATAATAATGTTACTACTTAAGAGACGCGCAGAGCAATTAAACCTGATGATACTGATGAGTATCCATCCTCCTGGACGAACCACACAGTGATGATGTGATGATGATGCTGATTGTAAGCTAATGATAGCACAGAGGGGTCTGTCGAGAGAACTTTGTTTACATTTTTTCCACACATGGAGTAATTTAGTGTAAAATCTGTATTGTTTTTTTTGTTCCAGTTTTCGTTCCCTCTGGATTTTCAGAAGTTCCTTTCTTTAAATTCTGTCCCAGTGTCTCCTTCTTAACATATAGTTTTTATAGTTGTATTGTATAGTTGGTTCTGACTCTCCTAGCAGCTGCTTCACACTCAGTGGCAAACCGCTCTTGTGCATGCTGGAGGTTACAGACTGATGAAGCCAACAGAACTGCATCATCTGCAGCAGTAGGGATGTAGTTCTAAGCTCCCCAATTGGACACTCGCCTCACCTCGACTGCACCTTGAGACCTTTCCATGAATGACCAAGAACAGAAGGAGACTAGGGACAACTTTGGTGGAGTCCAACACTCACTGGTGACGTGTCTGACTTTCTGCCGAGGATATGGAGACACGTCTACTTTGGTTGTCTCCGGGCTTGAAGGCTCGTAGCAATGGTCCCAGTACCCAATACTCCCACAGTACCCCCCATAGGACATGGTCACAGGCCTTCTCAAATTCCACAAAACACAGTGGACTGGATGGGCAAATTCCCATAACCCCGCTAACAAGCCTGCAAGAGTGAAAGGTTTGTCCACCGTTTGGCCTCTGGGACGGGATCCACATTCCTGAAACCAAGGTTCGACAATCGGTCAGAGCCTACTTTCCAGAACCCCGGAGTAAACTTTCCCAGGAATGCTGTGAAATGTGATTATCCTATAATTGGAATACACCCTCCAGTTCCCCTCTTCAAAACGTGGGACCACCAGCCCCGTCTGCCAATCGACTGGTCCTATCACCGTCTGCCACGCGACACTGAATAGGCAAGTCAACCATGACCCCAACAATGTCCAAAGCCTCCAGAATCTCATGGCGAGTCTCATCCACCCCTGGCGCCTGGTAACTGGCAGTTGTCTTGCAAGACAGCTTAATTGTGATGTGTATAAAATTCTGTGGCATCTAGTGGTGAAGTTCTAGATTGTAACCAACATTGAGCCTCAGCTCGGCCCCAAGCATGTTGGAAGAATCTACGGTGGCCTGGCCTACAGTTCCAAATGAATCATTACCTACGACTGCATTGAGTAAGAGTCTGTTAAGTGATGAGGTTTCTTTAGGAATGTATATTTAGAAACGGTATTTAGTTATCTATTTGTTCTGCACTGCTGTAGCACTTTATTGATAAAAACAAGTGGCTTTGAATGCTAGTACCTAATGGGCCAGTGATTTCATTTTTAAAAATGTAAATACTAAAGGGATTTTATCCTTTTAGAATTAAATATCCAGAAAATATCATAAATTACATTCTAAATGTAAAATGCTTGATTATAGCTAAGGATGTAGTTAGACAGTTAGATTCCTTAAAGGTGATAGTTTGGCTGTGTTTAGCAACAATACTGAATTTATTTTTAAAGCAAAAGGGTTTTTTCACCTTTGCCTGAAGGCAGCATCCACTTTAATACACTCTTGCTCCCCCTGCAGACGCTCATAAACATTTAACCATGAGTGTCGGGGAACACGTTCATATCCTAGTATCATCATCTTTATCCTCTAACCACCGTTAAGATCTCAGGTGCCACATGTTTCCACCGGATCTTGGCATTCATTGCCGCTCCCAGTTCTTGGAATGTGTCCCTGGAGATTGTGTTAGGATATGTACGAAGTCTGTTTCCTCTGGCAGATTTGGGAAACCGCCGTAGCAGGATGTCAAATATTATTTGATGCTTTGCTCAAAAACAGAGACCGGCGAGGGAAGACTGCAGTTTGACATGCTACACTACTACTGTGCTATTGTGGGCATTTCCATGAGATGTTCTTCCCGTACTTAGGGAGCCTTGTGTGCGTTCCACTCAGACATCCAGCATTCATATATGAGACAGTCCTCGTCTTTTACTTGATTTAATACAATTAACCTCCACCCTCCCTGACCATATAGTTAATGTAGGAATAGAGAGATCATATTGTGTCACAGGCCAAAATGACTCTTTAAGGAGTGTGCGGCATGCCATTGACCTGGCAGGTGAACATGAGGTTGTGTGTGTCCAACCCACTGCTCCCACCCAGCGCCCAGCTCCCCATAACAGGAAACGGCGAGGTGAGGCCAGGGTTTATGGGCTAATATGGCCTCAAAAGAGCCTCTTGTTGTGAAACAGAGCTGCAGCTCTTCAGGCTTGTTTTCCATGTTGGTCTGGCGTGGAACGCTTTGACCCTGGCACGGGGACAGGAAAACATGACACTGTCCAGAGCTTTGAACGACGTGGGCACCGGTGAAGGGGCTGCCAGTGCCTGTGCCCATCCTCCCCTCTGATTTAGGCAGAAACAGGTTGGGCATCACTGCCAACCGACCGCACAACCTGCAGAAGCTGGAAATGATGTTACAAAGCATTTAGAGTCGCCTTAAAGCTTATATTCCTTTTATAAAACCAGTGAAACATTTGGCGTCTTCAGAAGGACCAGCAGTGTTGCATCTGTAGCCCCATCCAACTTTGTGTCAGAGCTAAAACACATTCACACTTCTCACAATGACGTACCTGAGAAGTGTGTGTATCCAAAGTAATGGTTTTTATTCAGAGGGGTATAATATGGGCCCATAGTTCTGGCTTACACCTCTTTCACGGTGGTCAAATAGCAACCACAAGGTGAAGAGGTCATGTAATCAACAAGCAGCTTTTGATTTCATCAAAGCTCTGGAAAAAGCCCGTAAGTGCTTTTTGAATGAAATGGTTATGTCATGTTCATAGACGACATATTAATAGCTCACACTTTACGTACTAAAGTAAGAGTCAGATTCTTGTAAAAATGTTTCCGTCAACTGAGCTACTTTTTGGTGAGAAATTAACATGATGCTATATTAACTCAGCAATTTCTTACATGGGGTTGGACAGCACCGGTTAGCCTTTGCTCCCCATGTGCATTAGCAAGCCTTGGGGAGCTATGACCCTGTCGCCCGTTCGTTGACAATATATCCTTTGACCTCCTTTGGTGGATTTTACATTAAAAACTATTTGAGACCAGGAGCACCAAACAAGACCCACACCTATGATCCAATAGTCTCGCTATCAGATTGGCCCTCGATAGAAATGCTGTGATCTTTGTATTTGCCGGTTTTTCCTGCTTCCAAACTATCAACCTCAGGGCAAAAATGTTACCTTGCTGTCTGATATCTCACCCACTGACATGTAAAGCTGTGAAGCTGGCGGTACACTGTACGATTTAAGTCCAGTTTTGACCACATATTTGAGTCTCACGACTAATTTTAAAGTCACACTGAAATTGTGGCTTCATTGGGCGTTGTTTGTTATGCTGTGTACAGAGGGGCGGGTACCTATCACCAGAGAACATCCAGAGAACATGTCAGAGGCCAGGCCACAATTCGATTCTGAATTCAGGGCTTTTTTTCCCCCACTGCGCCTGTGCGAAGTGCCAAACAGAGTGTCTGAGCTGCCAGCGCGACACAATAAGTCATGTGGATATTAATACTAACTAGTCATAAAGTAGGAAATGCTGTTTGTGGCTGGTAGCAACTGCACCACAAGGAAGAAAAAGAAAGGTTCTTAGCTGTCAACGTAGTACTAGCTATAAAGTCACAGTAAAACGTAGATACCTTCCCTCCAATTCTCTCTGCAAAAATGGACCAGCCCGATTGTCCAAGTTGTGCGAGATACCTGCTAGTCCAATTACGGCCCTTTTTTTTTTTTTAGAGGCTTTCGTTAGACAGGGTGACACAAACGATCAATGCGTCTACCTACCTCGTAGCTTTCAAATAAATCTTTATTGACAACTGTCAAAAGCCAGAACAGGCCGCAGGCACCGACGGGGCGCTTTTATTTTTTGTGAAACGTGACCTTGGCATTACATCAGACAATTTATCCGTACAGTAGGAGTTGGAGTCAAAACAACCACATATCTACAATCGGACCTTTTTGTTAGTTCAATCTGTGTTGCTGGTGCAGCTTTCATTTTTGTAGTCCTTTGGTCCTTCCCCCCGGACAAAGCTGCCTTTGCCAGCATGTGTTGTGTTTGAGAGCCGAAACAAAATGTCAAATTATAAATGATCAAATAACCAATTTTACAACCACCAAATGTGAATAGAATTCAAAGCCTCTATTTGTCACTGCACCCTGCTGTACCACGGAATGGGACTACAGCTCCTGATTTATGCAAACGAGTCTACTCTCAAAGGTTTTAAAAGAAGACACTATTCAGCACAAACTCCATTAATTATCAACAGTAAGTATTATGGAATATATATAAAAGCAGTTAGAATGATCAAATAAGAAAATCAAACGTCACAGTGGAGAATGGTCTTAGTTTCTGTTATTACACTTGAATGATGTTTTTGTACTCGAATGACTTTACTGGTTGAGTTGATTAATACTGCATATGTCCTCTGGAAAGAAGCTGACCCAGGCGTTACGGGATTGAATGACCTGTAACGCCTGAAGGGCAGCCTTTCAAATAGGTGGTGGTCTGGGTGTGAAGAGTGTTTTACAAAGTTGGCTCTGGAAAGGTAGCGAGTGTTGGATATGTCTTCCAGGGAGGGAAGGTAGCAGCCAGTGATTTTTTTTCTTTTTCTTTTTTTTTCAATGTTTATAACCCTTTGAAGGGCATCTAAATGTGATTTGCTGGTTTTATCACCTCATTATTCAGTCTCAGCACACTCATCAAACCTGTTTTTAGCAACCAGGCAACCACACAACCAGCAATTCATCAAGGCTTTTTATTCTGTCAGTTTGATTCCTTCTGCCACCTAGTGGCCAAACGTCTGCCAAAACCACTTAAATGCAGCTCATTCTGAACTACACAGAGAGGAGCATTCTCTATTACTTTTATTCCTTTTTTAATTTTATTTCTTTTACCTTATACGATTTATTTTATGTTTCCATAGAAATGTGATTTTTCTTTTAAAGGTGAGTCTGAAATGTGGTCATATTATCTGGCAACTAGACATTCTAGCCTCACCAAACTTTACACCACAGGAAGTAACTATGATAAATGGTTATGCATTTTGTATGAATAAGTACTTGTGCCCTTCAATATTTGGATTTTTTTTTTCTACAAATATATTTTCTTTTGAGTTTTTACATTGAATGATGATTTTTTTTTTAGTTGCCGCTGGAGGCTGGTCAACTTTTTCTATAGCATGCCCCACACCAAAAACAACATACAGTAATCTCTGCTCATCAGAGGAATGTAGGACGTTTCATATATGTACAAATGTGTTGCACAGTCTTTTTTTTTGGCGGGGTATCGGGGGCCATAAGTCATCATTAGAAGACTCTGGTTCAAACAACTCTCATAGATTGTCTGTATGTGAATGTAAAGCCTCCATGGGGAACCCCCTCATGTCAAACACGGCCCACCTGTGCAGTTTCTAGAAGACCCTCACGCAGCCTAGAACATCACAATCCTGCCCACGTATCCCCCAACCTCAATCTCCCCCCGCCCCCACTAATCCCTTCCTCTTCTGCTCCCTTCTTCCACCTCCAGTGTTACCCCCAAACCTAGAAAGATGCATGGGGCTGGCGTTCTGGCAGTGTGGTTACATGTGTGTGTGTGTGTGTGTGTGAGGATGAGGGTGAGGGTGAGTGAGGGTGAGGGGGATTGAGCGATGAATGCCATGAGTGGTTCAGAATGTTCCAGGGTTTTCCAGAATGTGCGGTCGGAAAGTCTGAGCAGGGAAAAAAAGACGGAGAGGAACAAGACCTTATTGACAGGGCTCTCTCGGCCTCTCTATTTCTCTCTCTCTCTCTCTCTCTCACACACTCACACACACACACACGCACCCTAACACACACACACCCACACACACACACACTGATCCAATGTCTAGCTAACGCTCCTGATTCTTGTGGATACTAGATCTAATCATCCTGGACTCGATGTGGAGGTTTTCAGTACTGTTGAGCTCCAACACCATAAATTGTTTTTTTTATTGTTGTTGTTTTCTTTTCACCTCTCATGTCCCTTAACAAAACCCTAAAATGATTAAACCAAATAACATTTCACTCCTGAAAACTATCACACTGATAATGTTCTCTGACTTTATTCTATTTTTTTTTTAAATTTTCAGATTTTCACATCATGTTGGGGATGTTCTGAACTACAATTCTTGACATTTCAACAGAAAGTTTTAAAATTTGAACAAAAAAGAAACTAAATAGTCAACATAGAGCAAACATTACACTATTGGATAAACATTTCTATCAGATTCCAGTTTTTATAAAACAGTATCTGACTAAGACAAAATGAGGTTCCTGTCCAAATGATCCCAAACACAATTGCGGTGGAATTTTTATATTTGCAGAGAAAGTCCCCTTCCTTATAAGGAGGATGTCTAGGGCAGGTATAAAATAATTTGGCCACAAATCAAACAACAGCACCACAATGAAAACCCCGCCTTTGTTTATTTATATCGAGCAAAACAGCGCCCCTCTGATGTGGCATTTTATATAACAAGCATCACATTTGGTTCTTTTAGCTCAGCATTAACTGCGTTTGGTTGTGATTCAGTTTCTACAAGAATGTCTAATGTCTTGATTCTTAAGAGATGCTATCTTCCGTCTCTTTCAGGATGGTTCCTACCTGGCTGAGTTCCTGCTCGCTAAAGGCTACGAGGTGAGAGAAAAAAAAATCCAAACTGCACCGTTAACTGCAGCAGGCATTTGAACTTTGAGGGTTCGGAGACTCACACACTCAGGAATGAATGCAGACACTCTTGTATGCCAGCGAACAGACGCACGCTGAGCGACATTCCTGCGATAAGCTGTGTCCAGCCACAGCAGTGAGTGGGAGCTCCTGACGTAGCCTAATAGTTCTGTGCAAGAGCTGACTCCAAACTCACCCCACTATCACCCTTGGTGCTGCTTTGAGCCTGTTCACCCTTCACCTTTTACCCCTGGGTCAGACCATTAACAGGGAAACGGTTGTTATTATATGCTCGTACAAGTGAGGCCGCAAACCTTCACCTGCTGCAGCGAGTGTTTTCAGGAGCAGCAAAAGTCAACAGCCTGTTGATGGTTGCAGAGGTTAACCAGCTGTTTCTGAAGCTGCGACGCCCGGTGCTCATTTCACACCCATGAAAAGTGCCTTTACATATTACACACTTGGATAAACACACACAGGTTACCCTGGCGCTGCTCATTGTGCTCTCCTGACAGTAGCTGCATGACTTAATTTTCCGTCAGATGTGTAGCAGCACGCACACAAACCCACACCTCCATCACAGCCTGCCTGGTCAGCGTCACCATCAGAGAGGAAGTGGACTGGGTCCAGCCTGGGCACGCTGCATGAGGAGAGGGGGGAGGGGGCATTAAAGAGGAGAGCACAAGCAGTCAGGAAGTGCACAGTGAATAAAGGAAGTGAGGTCAGGACACAGCATCCTCCCACTGATGGACTCCCCTTGGATCAGGTTCTGTTATCTTACATGAGCAGAGCTTCCTCACACATTCCCCTCAGAACACGGAGTACAGATCACACAACACAGGCAGCGTTAAAAACACAGTGAGCTGCAGCCATGAGATAATATTCGTACACCAACATTTACAACAGAAAATACTAGACTGGTCCAAAGACCTGTAATGTGAAAACAATGAATGTCTATGTCACATCATAAAACGTCGGACAGAGTGGCGATTGAGGAATTGAGAGATTGGATGAGGAAGTCTGGAGTGACAGAGAAGTATGTTAGAGTGGTACAGGATATGCGTGAGAGCAGTTACAGAACAGAACAGCGTTGAGGTGTGCAGCGAGGGTGACCGTTAAGTTCGAGGTGGAGGTGGGACTGCATCATGGATCGGCTCTGAGCCCCTTATTGTTTGCTATGTGAAGGACAGACTGACAGATGAGGACAGGCAGGAGTCATCATGTGCTATAATGTATGTGGATAACATTGTGATCTGTAGTGATAGCAGGGAGCAGGTGGAGGAGAATCGGGAGAGGTGGAGGTATGCAGAGGAGTGAAGTTCAGTGGCAGCGAGACAGAATACGTGCGTGTGAATGATGATGATGAAGGAGTAGAGTTGGAGAAGGTGAAGGAGTTTAAGTAGTTGGGTCAACTCTTCAGAACAACGTGGGTGTGGAAAGGAGATTAAGAAGCGGTTGCAGGCAGGATAATAATGTCAGGGGTTATCTGTGACAGAGGAGCAGCAGCAGGAATGAAGGGAAAGGTTTCCTAGATGGAGGTGAGAGCAGTTCTGCTGGATGGTTTAGAGACGGTGGTTCTGGTTCTGAGCAGAAGACAGGAGGCAGAGCTGAAGATGTTCAGATGTTCTCTGGGAGTGAGGAGGAAGGACAGGATTAGAAAGGAGACGTCAGAGGGACAGTCCAGGTTAGACGTCTTGGAGACAAAGTCAGAGAGGACAGATTGAGATGTTCTGACCCGTGAAGAAGAGGGATAGTGGATCTACTGTTAGAAGGATGCTGGAGATGGAGCTGCATGCAGGAGAAGAAAGGGAAGACCAAAGAGGAGGTTTCTGGATGTGGTGAGAGAGGACATGCAGTTGGTTTGTGTGACAGAGGACAGGCGGAGAAGGAAGTGAATGATCCGCTGTGGGCGATCATGTAGGGAAAACCCCACTGAAGAAGAAGAAGGCTATGTCATACATATCCATACAAAGATCAGCCAGAACATTATGAAATTGACTATTTTGTTACAATTCCACCTTTCAGATCAGGTGGGACATATTTAGCAACAAGTGAGCATTTGTCCTGAAGTTGATGTGTTGAAACGAGGAAAAATGGGCCAGAGTTTGGATCAAGACCCAAGTGACAATCCACTCCAGCGTCCTGTCCCTGTATGGAGTCAGCTCTTACTGTAGAGGCTGTCTGACAGTAAAAGTAATGATGAGCAGAGTTTCCTTCTCTTGAATCTGTCACTGTGAAAGAAATACACAGATTTTTATTAAAGGAACATTCATCCAAAGATTGAAAACCGGTACTTTTTGTTGTGTCACATAGTTATTTCTGGAGCTGCACAGAAAAATGCTGTTGCAGCATAATCCCGAATAACTGAATACAGCTGCGTGGAACTCCCCCGTCATCGTTCAAGTTACTTAAGCCACAACATCCTCGATGATTTGAAAAGACGCTCTTTAAATCCCCGTTAAAGCCCAAATCTTCGCTGTAGATGTTAAACGAAAAGCCTGTAAAAAAAATCAATAATGACTGAATTGTAACTGGTTGATTGGTTCCATCATATAAACATAAAACCATCGTTTCAAGAGGGGTGAAAGGAACAAAGTAAAATAAGTCTGGCATGTTAATGGCCCAGTAAAATGATTTATAGAACGTTTTAGAGTGACACATACCCTCGTGTTCATTACTTCTGTTTCTGTCACAGGTTCACGGTATTGTGCGCCGGTCCAGCTCCTTTAACACGGGTCGCATTGAGCATCTTTACCAGAACCCACAGACGCACACTGAAGGCAGTAAGTATCCCGTCTTCACCAACAGTACTTGGTTATTTTGCAGAAAAGATAGATAGATAGATAGAAACTAATCTGTCTTGTTTTGTTCCTGAGCTAAAAAAAAACGGCTAACTGTATTTATCTTTATGATTGAGTCTCTACCGGTTCTGATAGTTGGGTTGAGTCACTATGGACCCAGGGGATTGGGGGATGTTCCGGGACATACCCTTGCCGTGGGTCTAATGTATCGGTTCTCCTTTTTGCCAGACATGAAGCTGCATTATGGCGATCTGACCGACAGCACGTGTCTGGTGAAGATCATCAACGAGGTGAAGCCGACAGAAATCTACAACCTGGGCGCTCAGAGTCACGTCAAGGTAGCGTGATCCCACAAACACCGCCAGCGTCCGTCACGGACGTCTGGTCTGATGAACATTTTCAACTTCCTGCTGCATCCATTTCACACGGGGCTAAACGGGTCTGGTTTGACCTTCCCAACGCCAGATTTATTTATTCATATTTGATTTAAAACCATTCAGACGTTGATGCGTGAACTTTTCCTTTAATACAAAGATCGTTTAGTTGAAGGATTGGTTGGTCAGCCAAGAAGGTCTCACATCCTGTCACGTTGTGGCCACAAGGAAAGCAAAGTGGCGACACAGGTATGCGAGGCTTGTAATTAACGGGCATCAACGTTCATGTGGCACCTTTTAGCCGCCGCTCTGAATTCATCCCGACTTCCTTCGTGTCCGTTGGAAACATCTCGTTGTGAACTTATTTGAACCGGTTCCTCCAGCTGCGTCTTTGTGCCGGTGTCACATCTGGCCAGCGCTGCCTGCTGCTGTAAGCGTGGAGCAGCAGATGATGTTAAAAGTGGACTCTCAGTTCTGGGAAATGAGCAGCTCATGTGCGGAGGATGCTAAAGCTGATGGGACAGGAATGTTTTCTTGGATGGGTCAGCCTGTGCCACAATGTCCCTTTTGTCTCGGAGCTCTGCGGTGATCCCAGGAGATCCTGCGGCGCCTTCGCCCCTCCTGCTCCTGCCCCTCCACACTGGGATCTGACACACAGTCCCCAGGCACCACTGATCCGCCGTCGCCATGGTGGTTTGGGCGGGATACAGAGCCAAGTGCTTCATCAGATCGTAGATGATTTGTAATGTGAACATGATTTAAAATAGTAGTAGTTTCTCCATTGAAGCCAACCACATGTGGAGGGTTTGGTATCATTCCTCCCTGCAGTTCAGCTTGGTTTGATTTGAGTCTTTGAGTCAGAGTGATACTGGGAAAAAAAAAAGAAGGGGGCCAGGACGCGCATCTCTGGGGTAATTGTACGTTTTTTGAAATAAATAATTGATTGATTATTATATGATAGAAAATGTTTTAAACGCATAAGAAAATGCCAAGAAACTCTCATTTGGATTCCATTGATAGAAAAACGATTCAGGATGGGAGGGGGAGATCTCTGCAGCGGTACGCCCGCCTGTCCGCCTGTTATCTTTTTTTTTTCCACCGAATATCTCACAAACTGTACGTAAAAACTTCAAAGAATCTCACAGACGTCACCACGATAAGCGGTCGCGCCTCTTGACATTTTGAACTTTTTTTGTTTGTTGTTTGTGTGGAAACGCCGTTTTTAAGATGAGTCTGAGTGGGTGGTCAGAGCATCTAACTCTTATCAGTCTATTTAAAGTCTTCTAACATTTTCTAACATCTGCTGGTTCAAAGGTCTGTATGAAGGACAAGAATAGTCTGGACGGTCTGCTCCAAGATGTCTGGAGTCTCTGTAGCTCGCTCTGGGAGAAACATGTTGTCCAGAAAGCAACTCGACTTTATAAGACAGACCAAACAGAGTTGACCAAAGTAGCTGTCTCTGTGGACGCAGGTAGAGCAGTCGCTGTAGGCCAGTACTAGAGCAGTCGCTGTGGACGCAGGTAGAGCAGTCGCTGTAGGCGCTGGTAGAGTAGGTGCTGGTAGAGCACATTTTACAACACAACATTTTATCGCAATTGTTATAGTGTGTGGTTTGTCCGGAAACATTTAGTTTTCGGTGACTCTCAATCATCAACTTGTCCAGAGGACAATTGCGTTCTATACATTTTAAATTCCAAAGTTATGCATACATTAGCCATGAAAAAAGGCTTGGCAGTCATGACTTTAAATCATAAACACGATCATTTCAAACTTTTACAACGATTAGAAGTCATAAATAATTATCCTTTGCCCTATTTTTAACGTTGAAGGTTGTTATATCCAGAGAGTTATAGAATAAAACGGCAGTCATAGTCCATCTCACACCGACAAATGTATTTAATGACCCCTATGTCTGCATAAAGTAACGATTGAAAGAAAAAGGCTTATAAAGATAATCGCTGATGATCCTATTGCGTATCTCCCGTAAATGGAAAGCCTGGAGTACGAGGAAAGATGGAAAAACAGGATTGAAGGATGACAGGCAGGAAGAAAGGGTGGGAGAATAATGACTCGTCTTTTCACATCCTTTGTGGTTAGAGGCCGTCACTCCCACCTCCCACATCTCAGGCCACACACACATTCAGAGTGACAGACAGACAGCCCTGTACCTGAGTGAGACTCTGCAGTATTTATTTGTTTCCACACCAATGACTCTGACCCTGGTAGCTCCTCGCCACACGCTGCCCACTCTGAACAGCTGAGCCGCTGGGTTACTGGCAGCAGTGGCACGGCGCGATTTCCAGTCTGTTCCACCTCATGGGAAAAAGCTCGCTCACAGCAGCTACTCAGCATCTCATCCCATCATCCCTCGCTGGCGTTCTTCTCCCGGCCGATCCC
Source organism: Lophius piscatorius (assembly GCA_009660295.1). Taxonomy (NCBI): domain Eukaryota; kingdom Metazoa; phylum Chordata; class Actinopteri; order Lophiiformes; family Lophiidae; genus Lophius; species Lophius piscatorius. Next base: position 78,670 of record VRLP01000870.1, read on the forward strand.
TCTGAGGCCAGCTCATTCATCCGACTCCCTCAATGAGCCGGCGTGATTTGTAGTGCTGGTTTATGAGATGGGATCTCTGTGTGTGGGTGCTGGTTTCCTCTGCAGAGCGTCATCACCGAGAACACAGTGAGGGTTATTTAGTAACGCTGCTAGGGCGGAGGTGGACGGGGAATAGTGGACGGACACGGGTTGGCCAGAAGGCAACCAGCTGCAGCATCAAACGGTCAGCTCGCAAACAAAACAGAAGGGATCTTATGTCCTCGCTAAGTCACCGTAACGGCAGAGGAGGTGATCAGCTGGATCTGTGTGCTCAGACTTATTTCCCTAGAACCATGGACCAAATGTTTTACATTTGACCGCTGGAAAGATGGTCAGAAGACGGTTTAAAAACAGACGTCCTCCTCATGATTCTCTGCATTCGTACGAGCCTTAGGCTCAGGTTCTCGCCACTGCAACTGCAATTATCGTTAAAAAAAATTAGCGTCATCTGAGAAGTGGATGAGTTTTTTTTTCGTAGTTAAAGCCCCAAAGGTTACGCCAGAGAGAAATACTCGGCTCCTGGCAGCAGCATGAAGATGGTGGTGAGTTTATAATCGGAGTCAGTATAGCCATTTTTGTACCGTGTTTGCGCAAGAGAGCCCTGCAACTTAGGCCCTTCTGGGAGTGCTGGGAGATCACGGCACCGGAAGTATCAATCGGCGGTTATGTGAGCATGAGAGATATTAGACATTGTTGAGCGGCAGCAGCGTCTGGTGCTTTTCTACAGAAGAAAAAAAGAAAGAAAGAAAAATCATCATTTACTTTCACATTGAGAGTAAGACACTCCTGGACCTTTTCTTGACAGACCCCGTCCTCCTTTCTACCTTGCGTTTCTACAGTTGTCTCTATCATTCTTACTCTCTATCTCTATATATCAATCATCTATCTATCTAGCACTCTCATTCTCTCTCTCTCTCTCTCTCTCTCTCTCTCTCTCTATCTCTGTCTATCTATCTCTTTCTCCAACTGAGTTTTACTCCTTGAAAGTGAGTAATCATTTATTAATGCTCCCTCTCCTAGATCCCTTCTCGATCTTTGCTACACCCTTCTTACCAAGTGTCATGAAAACTGTGCCAGTGGTTTTTTTCCACATTCGTCCGGACAAACAGACAAAAACGTGACCTACTGAGTGTAACCGATGCAGCTGAGGTTGTAGGAAATGTCATTAGTTTGGATAATATTTGATTAATGGACCAAGTAATACTTTGACCTACTGCTGTCAGAGGATCTCCATGGGCACCGCGGATATTTGTACCAAATTTCATGGCGGCCCATGTAATCCACATATAATCTCATTTGTAATGTAATACCTAAAGCAGACCGTTTGTTTCACAGAGCTGCAGAGCACTAAAGTTACCTAAGAGAAGTCTGCAAGTCTGTCCCAGTTGGATGGAAACGGTCCAAACCAGCCTGCTTCCAAAGCCACAGCTTCTTCCAGAACTTCTTCTCTGTCTTGTTGCTTTTTTTGGTGAGAAACCTTCAGGAATGTGAGTTTGATTGACAGGTTCATGGTCAGTTGGGACTCCAGTTGTGCAAGTAATGTATGTAGTTTGTGGGTTTAATGCCCAAGAGAGACTACATTTGTCACAGTCTCCTTTTGTGTGACGGTTTCCAATTTGGGAACTGTGTTTTTGAGCGTGGAGCTAAAAATGAAAAACACTGAGAACACACACAGAGATCGGCCATAACATTATAACCACTCGTCTAATATTCTCCAAGTCCCGTTTTGCAACAAAAAAAGGCTCTGAGCCCTTTAGGTGTGGACTCTGGAGGACCTCTGAAGGTGTGATAGGGTACCTGATACCAACACATTAGTAGCAGTTCCTTTAAGCCCTGTAATTTATGAGGTGCGGCCACCATGGATCGGACCAGCACCTCCCACAGATGCTTGATTGAATAGAGATCTGGGGAATTAGGAAGACAAGTCAGCTGCTTGAGCTGCAACCAAGACTTCCCTGCAGAACATTGTCCAAAGGATCACAGTGCCTCCCCAGGCTTGCCTTCTTCCCATAGTGCACCCTGGTGGCCATCACTTCCCCAGGTACGCGATGCACAAGCAACCCGGTCGTCCACATGGTGCAAAAGAAAATGTTTTTCAACATTCTTGGCCACCTTCTTTCAGAGCTCCGTGGCCCAGTTCTGATGGTATTTGTGCCCAATCCTGCGGTGCACTTCCTGTTCTGATACCTTTCTGTTTAGTAATTGTGCTACAGTAGTGACTTGTAAATGGACTATACTGTAACAACAACCGACTGACCACTCAAAGTTCACCCTGTCACCATTTCACCTCCTTGTCCGAATTGCTCATATCCTTACATTTGAACATTTCCTGCTTTCAAATCATCACCTTCAGTCCAAAATGTTGACTTCCTGTTTAATACCTCCCACCCAGTCAATCTTAATATTCCACCATCTGACGTGTGTCTTTGTAACGAGACAAACAACAACAAACCTGAATGTGGAAATGCTCACGTACGCTGGCAGTAATTTGTTCTGCATCTGAGCGTTCAACACCACCGCATTGTGTTTTCCCACTGAAGCGCTTCACGGGAAAGTCGTGAACAAAACCCCCCCGACGTCGCTCTATGTGTGCGAGTTTCCCCACCTGCAGCCGTCACATCAGGAGAGAGAGAGAGAGAGAGAGAGAGAGAGCTTACATTATAACGAACCTCGCTCCTGACAGCGAAAATGACATGATGTGGAGGAGGAGGAGGGGATGAAGAGAGACAGAAGGCGGAAAGGTTTGAGGAGGTGAGAGTATAAACGCCATCAAGAAGAAGCTCCAGCTTTTATTGTTGTCGACGACTTTTGAAGACAGGAGTGCAGAGACAGACTTCCTTCATCTATATCCGTCATTATCCATATCCACATTCCTCCTCCGACGGACTTATCATCAACCCATTATCTTCTTACAGCTCGCTCTCTCTCTGCTACCCTTTGGTCTCTCCCCCATCCGGGTTCGCAGAGTCTCCCACGCCAGAGACACACACAGGATTTAACACGCCCGTTTCCCCACAAATCTCGGCTCTGTTTTCTCGGCGTGTTGATGCATTTATAGATCCAGAGTGGCCTTTGTGCTGCCTGACAGCAGGTTAGTCTCCTACAACGGCAGTAATCCCACTACTTACCTCAGATTGTTGGCTTGTTAAACAACCTGGTAATATCATTCAGTTGTTTTGACTCCCCGCGGGTCGTGCAGTAACGTGTGATGTGTGGTTAGAGGACATTAACGAATGTTAAGACGCACGATTCACCTGCGTTATTACGTATATTATGCATTATATTATCCTCCAACGCCAAAAACTGTTTCGTACATCCTTTTCAAATTTTATTCCCACATAGACCTTAGTGCGAGGAAGAACTGGATTGATTTCGGTAAAGGTACGTTGCGGTTTTTCCACCACTAATAGAATAGGATTTATTTTGGTTATATAAATATAAAGGAACACAAATAAACAAACAAAAAAAGGATTTTTATCTGATACCATCCAAAGAATAACCCAAAACATCTGCAGCACAGACGGAAAATAATACAAACTTACATCATACTATGTAATATTTAACAATCTAATCACTATGCATTATAACCCCCCCCTCTTTTTACATTTCAACATTTCAAACCTTTTGAAACTAAAACTCAGATGCACAATTTTAACTCATCCATAAATCTGTTCCGTACTTTAACCCCCCCAAAAACTGAAACACATCTGTGTTTTACACCGGTTTCTAACTTCACCTGCTTCAAAAGTAAACAACCCTCTTGAATTATAACGACCTTCTATTAATTTGAAAATGTTTTGAATACAAACAGGAAGGCTTTGGTTCACAACTCGGGGGAAAAAAGTGTTTCCAGTGTTTTTAAGTACGCAATATCTTTACATTTTAAGGTGTAATCTCCTTAAAATTATCACAATAATTTCTAAACCGTTCGATTGAGTCCAACTTCGGTGCCTAGGAATGACCTCGAAGAGTCAGACACAAGTCTAGATACGAGTCAAGGTACGAGTCTTTGAATTTGATGTATTGACTTAAAGGTTCATAATTTGAGCTATTTGGCAAAAAAAAAACAACCTGTTTCTCGAACATAACGTCCTAATTGTCTGAAGAAGGTCACATTTACATCATCACGCGAAGCACCTCAAGGAGATCTCACTTTTACATATCGTGCTCTCTCTCTCTACAAGGTTGTTGTTTTTTTTAAACTTTAAATGCTCCTTCGTGGCTAACACAAACTCATCTCTGTAGTCTGGTGTTTGTGAGAGAGAAGACCAGCTCCAGCCCTTTCCCTCACAATCTCCCCACGTTTCCGGTTTCTTACTTGTCCTTTTAATCCTTGCGTTTTCCCGGCTCGCTGGGAAAACTCGCCTCCGTCCGTCCGTCTGGATTCTCCAGCTTTCCTCCTACAGACCGACGACTCCCAGAACTTTAGGTCTTTGTCCTGTGATGAACTGCTTTCCTTGTGTAAGGGCTACTCCACTCAGAGTCGTCTGGGACAGGCTCACGTCCTCCAACATGATCAGAAGATGGAATTGGATACATATTCTTTTGGACTTTCTTACTTGTGTGCCACACGTAGATTTAAACTACAGTTCAGGGTTTCTTTCATGTCTTAGAAAGTCATGCTTCTTTCCTAACATTCATTCAATGCCAACCTCACCTGCCTTCGCCTGGATGCTTCTGTCGCACCTCAGACTTAGTTCTGTGAATAACTTCACTTTGAAAAGTATTCCGATATTCCCTCAAATCTAGTTGACTTTTTCTTCTTTTCTTTTTAAGCTTTTAAGGACAGGAAGTGGTTACATTTCATTTATAATGGTCTTGAATTGAACTTGTTGAAACCTGAGGAAACGCTGCTTCCTGCCCTAAAACTGTTGCCAAGTTTTCGTTTATGCTTGTTATTAAAATGCCGAACAGCTTTATGAAAGCATCTTTAAAGTCTATAAGATTAAGGCCAAACCGAGCCGCCTCTTAATTGAATCATTCTCCTCTGGTCATAAATAGAGAGAAATATGTTTTCACAGCTGAGAGACGCCTTCCATCGCTAATTATTCATTATCTTTTATTATTCTGCAAACTTCTTGTAAAGCTGAAACTCACGAGAAACCCCGTTACCGGGGCAGCATTGATTATTTAGGAAATGGCGTGCCTTTCGCTCTAGTTCATTAATGCAAACGATAATCAGACGCAGGACGGCACCGAACATTTCCTGTAGGCCTCGGTGAGCGATGAGCGCCGTTGTCTGCGTAGCAGCCCAATCGCCGGCTCCATTCATTCTCTGATTGGTGTTTACTTTATTCCTTTTCAATCAGCCCTCAGTTGCACGCCTGCAGCGGTGTGTGTATCTCGCCTGGAACCGAATTAGAGATTTCCCCGCTGAAGTATGTGTTCTGTCTCTGTGGACTCATGAGCCGCGGTTTGCATGTATTTAAGGTGTTTTCCATTGTTTTTCTTTTCCGAATCCTGCTGCTTTCAGCCAAGTTGACTTGCAGTATAATCTCCCTGCTCACATTTTCTCATGCGTCCCGCCTGATGAATGAGCAGAAACAGGACTGTGTCGCCTTGGTGGCCTGGTAGTCAGCGGTCAGAATAGCTCCCAGAGCAGGCCGGCCGCTGTTTTTTGAAAAGGTTAGGCCTTCATGCAAGATAGCCCGCCTGGCCTGGGTCGAAAGTGAACTTTAGCTGAAGAATAGGCTCCATGGTGCCAAGAGAAACACGTCTGCAGAGGGAATGTTTTGTGGCTGCGCTTTGTGGGTCAGATTTGTAGCTTCACCCGTGAGTCAGTTCTTTTTCTGTTTTCCAGAAAGGTTGTAATACATGGTAAACATGGAAAGAATGGGGCGGGGGTTAGGGTTAGGGTTGGGGGGGGACTTTTTGAGGTTTGTCTCCAAAATACATTGAGTCAATAAATGGCGTCAGAAATCTAAATATAATTTGCCTCAGAATCTGAATCTTAAATCAAACCACGAATATTCCAGGTCAGCTGTGGAGCATGGAGGAGCCAGAATAAACGGCAGCTGTAGTTTCACCTGTGACAGATAGATGGCGGCAGTGAGCCGCTGCTATTCTGTACCCGCCATCAGGCAGCAGAATCAGGTCCAACTCAGGGCCCATCATAAATACTCGGTTTCCAAACAGTCCATATTCATCACACATTCTTAATATCTCAGTTTTACATGATACAAAAAGCAACTTGCTTTTTCAAAAATACATCCAAGCTGGTAAAGCAGATTGATTCAGAGATTAATTCATGTATCTTTATCAAAAGTCCTCCATGATTTTTTAATTTTTTTTTGGCAAAATTTGTTTGTTATAGAAAAAACAATTTTAAAAGAAATGCAAATATATATTGAAAAAAGCGATATAAATAAAAGAAATCAATAATTGTGATTATCACCCAATTACTGACAGACGAAAGGACCTGAGATGAGTTTGTTTCAGCCTGAATATCTTTGACGTGTTGATCTGTAGCAGAAGAGAAAAAAACCTTATCACACATTATTCATCCTGCATCGTACTTTTACTTTTGCACAAGATTATTTATGCCCTGCTTTTCACCCGTCCCTGAGGAGCAGTTTCAGCCGTAAGACGCCCGGGCAGCAAATAGGGGTTGAGTGTTTGCTCAGAGACACTATGGCATGTTGTCTGAAGGGGCTAGCATCGAACCAACAACCTTCTGAAAGGTTTTGAGATTATTTTAAAAGTAATTTCAGTGGAGTTGTAAACCATTTCATCAACTAACTGAAACAAATTTAACAATTATTATTATTAATCGTCGTCTTCCTCAAAAATTTTGATAAGCATTTTTTACTGTTCACATATTCAAAAAAAAATTTATTGAGTTCATAGTTTATTTAGTTTTAATTATAAATTCATGTCTGGATGAGGCGTTATGCAGGTCAGGACCGGAGCCACATTCCGTTAAATATCTTAGAATTTGCTTCTACTTTTGGGCCTTTTTCATGCAAATACATCAAAATAAACACTAAAAATGATATGGTTTATTTCCCATAAGAGAGACCTCCTGTAAACTACCTGGATAATAAAGGTTGAATAGAGATAAGTAGATAGAATACATTGGAATGTTGGATCATTTTAGTAAAAGGATGGAACTATTTGATGTGATTCTCCTGAAACTGTCATTTCCCCCATGTTTCCCTCCTGTGAGTGATTGATAGTAGCCTGCAGTGTGTTTTTTATTTTATTTTATTTATTTTTTTGCCATAATACCACAACAGACACACAAAGCTGGGATCGTGTGCTTAATTAGTTTTGTCTGGTCGGTGAGACAGAAGATCTGAGGGGGAGATGACAGTAACCAGGGATTACACCTAAATATTTATCAAACTCATCAATCTCCCTGTTGCCATGTCCTCCAGGGAGACATCCAGCAGTAAAAATCAGCTTTGTATCCGCGCTCTGGATCTACGCTAATGATTTATCTGGAGCGCCGCTGCTTGTCTGATCAGGCATGTCACCGCTTAAGAGATCCGTAAGGCATATAAGTGGAGATGAAAAGAGATTCCTCCTCTTCATAATTACACCCAACCTATAATTAGATTTAAGCGTTGTGCTATCAGGCTCATTGTTATATCTATAAATATCTATCTGTCTATTTATCTGCTGGAGGAAATCGCCAGAAGATGGCAGGAGTTCACGTCTAGCGGCGACGAGTGATCCAAGTCAAAATGTTGGATGTTAAACCAATTGCTCATTTTGCAGTAATTTAACAAATTGACTTGTTTTGAAAACGTTGTGTCCCTATTTGCGAGCTTCCCAGCATGCCTTGCATTTTCTTTTATAGTCCGCTAGCTTTGTTTTGAAGCCTTGTTTTAAAAAAAAATAAATACAGCAAAGTATCACACTGAAGTTTCCTGTGGGGTCCTACTACTACATATTCTATTTCTTTGTTTAATATCTTAGACAGTCTAAATGTACTCTAAAATGAAAAGTTGATGGGGCAAGCAAATTTTAAACAGTTTGAAAGAATTTTAAATAAAAGTATTTCATCATGAACTATATTTATAAATATATATATTATATAATTATTATATGTGTATATATATATTATATGTGTATATATATATTATATGTGTATATATATATTATATGTGTATATATAAATATATATATATTATATAAATATATGTATATATGTATATATAGATAGGTATATTTATATAATATATATATATATATATCTAAATATATATATATAGATAAATATAGATAGACATCTCTATAAAGATATCTATCTATATTTATATAGATATCTCAACATCACGTATTTCATGGAGTGTCACTTTGTCACGTTCCTGGTGCTGATGGATGACGATAGCGCTCGGCGCATGTGTATTTACCAGACAGAGGTGATTAAATGTATTATTATTTATTATAATTCTCCCAACGTGTTTTGGAGGTATTGTTGTGAAAGAGAAAAATAAGAACTAGAGATGCACCGATTACAATCTTCTTGGCCCATTACATTTTTTATCAATTCCGACCATCCATTATTGATTCAGATTCTTTCCTTTAAAGTTTAAAAATCAAAATGTATTATATATACAATGAATTGTAAATGTATTTTAAGTGCTCTTATTTTGAAGGCTGAACTGTTGAACTGTTGAAATTAACGTACCTTTTACTGTTGTCATAAACAAGTTATTATTTACTTTTTAGATGTTTGGAGCCGCGGTAGCTCATGCTGTGTGTGCGTGTAAGGTTCAAGCGTGCAACCGGCCTTAAGAGAGGCTGATCAGCCGATTGCTGATTTCGTCAAACTTGGCCTCCCGGCCCAAAAAAGACTCAGCATATCTATTTTTATTTTATCTATACTGTTCCAAAAAAATGAAGGGAACACCGGGTCTAATTTCTTTTTTGGCGTTGTGTGTATCATGTAAATATATTTTTTTATATAAACTGCTCAAAGAACTGAGAGGTAATATCAAAATTGTTTAAAAAAAAAAAAGAGAAAGCCCTAAATGAGAAGAGCAGCAGAAGATACATGATCTGAAAACTGAAGTGTGAAATCTGATCTGGGCTCCCAGTCGGGTCACTTTATCAGGGTTCATATCACAGCGTAGAGGATTTTCACATGGTTCCTGTCTGCACGCTAAAAACGGGTTTGCAGGGTCTGTTTGAGGAAAGGCATGAGTTAATTTACAAAGCAGCCTTTTTATTGCCCGTCCGACTAGAATCTTCCACGTCACAGACGTTTTCCCTCTTTCCGTATCAGCGCCTCATTTTGTCTTGATTTACTGGATGTTCCGGCCCATCCTCCGTCAGCTTCCCTCTGCACCAGGGTTTTTACGTCGCCGCTATTTCCCTGCATGCATCCAACTTGTCCAAATGAAGGCACTGAGTTTGGCCTGCCGTTGTTTTTATTTAATTTATTCTTTAATATTTGACAGTAAGAAGAACAGGTGAAACACGCTGATTCAATTCTGTCCCGACTGTCGTTCGTCCGGGAAAAGCATTCAGTTATTTTACTGCTGGGCGTTTTCAGAGGAGGGAATCTAAACTGCAATCAAACACAGGAGAAGATCGTTCAGTGGTCCTGGGTTGGACCCTGAGGAGAGGAGCACACAGACTCAGAGATTTGTGGGCGCTGGTGTTTTTCTCCGGTGTGCACACACAGCCGTGTTTAGATAGACATTACACCGGTGCACTAAAGGATTCCTGACAGCCCCCCCCCCCTTTTGATTGTTCCTCCGCTCCTAGACTTTATTTTTATTTCCTGAACAGGTTAAGTCATAAGATCTCCTCCTCCTGTCGTCTTAATTGCAGACTTTCCCCCAGACGCCCGCGCCGGTGCGCAGTGACGCCCGGTGAGACAATGCAGCCGCACTCAATCCCTCCACAAGTGACATAATCCGCTTTCCCACAGCAAACGCCGCCGCTAATCCTCGGAACACCAGTCCCGACGGAGGCTGTGTGCAGAGAGCGGCCCGCGGCCCCAGAGATGGGCCCCCGCTTGTTTAGGCTTTTAACTCTGTGCCTGAGGTTGGATTCGGATCTGAAGCTCTTTTTTTTTCATGTATTTATTTATTTTTTTATTGTTTCCAGCTGTTTTCAAAGGAAAAGGATTAAATTAGGGTGATGGTAACGATGTTGTAATTATTCTTCCACAATCCCTGAATTCCTTTTGTAGCGCTGACACACTCTGCGCCGACGGACAGGCGGCTGTCCGTTAGGTGATTTGAAGTTCATTAGCAATCTATTTACAAAAGCCGGCTGAAAGGAGTTATGACCTCACATGTTGGTGGAGGAGAAACAGACGCGGGGAGTTATGAGTGGAGGTGAAAGGTGGATGAGTTTCGACATCACCTAGATGAGCATAACTATTTTAGCCCTTTGTTGACTTTGTGAAGATGTTTTTGTGCAGTGTGGATGTTGTGTGTGTGTGTGTGTGAGCGTGTGTGTGTGTGTGTGTGTGTGTGAAGCTTCGTCAGGCTGTCGTACCTGTATGAAAGGGCAGGGCCTCCATTCTCCTGACTCCTGTCAGCCACACATACACATCTTTATTCTGCGAGCGAGAGAGGGATAATAAACCCGGAGCAGCCGCTCCTGGAGCTGTCCGTCAGCAGCGGGTCTTGTGAAAGATGTGCCGCGCTCACGGGGCTTTGTTTCACCTCCGAGATCCCACTCTCAAGTGAAAAAGGCCGCTCGGAATGACCAGTCAGCAGAGGTACTTCCTGTTATTTCAGGTTGTGTGGTTGGATGTCTGGTCAGAAATCCAAAAGGTTCTCGTTTTGGTTCTGGACACAAATGACGTTGTATAGTTTAACAGCCGGTTCAAACACAGAGGTTTTACAGTTACTAGATAAGAACAGTCCATTGCCTCCGTTAATAGAGCATACAGTGATCGGGCATAACATTATAACCGCTGACCGGTGGATTCAGAATAATGTTGTTTTTTCTTCATTAACATGAAAACATGTCTGGTGGATAAATTAGGCTGCATTTGAACATCGTCTCCTGAAGGGTTTTTTTTATATGTAGGTATATGTTGTGATCAAAGGAAAAGATCTAAGCCACTTTGACTAGGTGCCAAATAGCATCAGAGGGTCAGAGCATCTCCAGGTCTGGTCTGGTGTTCCTGGTCTGCAGTACTTAGTACCTACCCAAGTTGTTTAAGGAGGGACAACTGGTGAACCGCGGACAGGGTCAAGGACAACCCGGGGTCACTGAAGCACGTAGGAGGTGAGGGCTGACCCCACAGAAGAACCTCTTTAGCAAAAAGTGCTGTAAATATTCCTGTTGGTTCTGATAGAGAAGAAGGTTTCACACCAAACTGGACATCAGTATAAAGCCAGATGGTTCTAATGTTATGGCAGATCAGGGCAAAGATTCAGACGATGCAACACATGCAACTGTAGATATATTTTAACCTGTAGTAGCGATGAAGCAGAACTTTGAACTCATATTTGGAAATGATTTACGGTCAAAGTAGAAAAAAATTTTTTTTTAAAAAAAAATCTTTTTTTTCTGGATTCAAAATGAAAATGTTTTTTGTTGGCATTAAATTTAGAATAACCGTTTAATGAAATAACAATGAGTGCTTTACTTGAGTATTTCCATTCCTACTCATTTAACTTTTTTACTGGATTACTCTAAATTTAATACCTCACCAGTATTTTTTCAGACTCTTAGTGAGGCCTCAGAGGCGCCGTTATATTCCGATGACATAAGAGCTGAAGCACCACCTTTTCATTTAAGTCAGTGTGTAACAATACGTCTGACATTTTCTGCTTGGATCCCGAGACACGCATATTCTCATCGACCTCGTCTTCGGACGGATTCATCCCCGAAACCCGAACCCATTCGGAAGATTTAAAAAAAAAAAAGGAAAATCGATTCAGTTATTTTTGCGTCCTTGGGCTTCGCCGCGTTCGCTCCATGAAGTCATGTTATGTTCATCCATCTCCTTCAACGGTCGGATTCTGATTTATACTCAAAACGGAAAAAAAGAATTTGCCAGATGATCTGTCAGCGTAGGATGAAAGGATAATGACTCAATTTGTCATTTTTTTGGACCAGCACATACTTTAAGACGAGGACACTCCTCTTGTCTTCAAGTGTCTCAGGATATTTTACCGTTTCGCAATTCGCCCTCAGACGCCTTCAGGAGCGCCGTTAAGATCTGAATTGCCTCTTCTTTTTTTTATTATTATTATCGTCATCATCAGTTCAACAGCTGCGATTAGCGACGTCTGCAGCGACGTGAGAAGCTGGTAGCGAAGCGTGACGAATGGTTCCGCTATTTGTGAGCGTTGGTTTTGTCACCGAGATTAATGGCTTCCAGTTCTCCTCTCCGCCATCAATCACCGGCGCTGGCATCTGGTGGGGCAGGTGAGAGGGACGGACTTGGGAGGAAGACGAGCACTGAGCTGTCTGGAGGACGCCAACCTCCAGCTGTTGACTTAACGCCTGTAACCTCACGGCCTCGCTCAGCTATTTGTTTTGTTTTTTTCCGACCTGGTTTCATCATCATCATCATCGTCATCGTCACATAAATCATCCAGCCGTGTTGTAATCTGTGGGGCTGCATTTATCAATTATTTCTTCATCAAAAAGAATGACTTAATCCTTTTTTTCCCCCTCGGAATAACTGAACCGATACTAGATGTCTTCAGGCCCACAGCGTTCCAGAAAGGTATTATTCATATTTACCAATATTAGTATTTGTTTTTTGTTGTTTTACAAAAGGTGTTTTGATGCGGACGGCTCGGATTTAAAAAACATAAAACATTAAGCGCCCCCTGGTGGACAAAATGTGTGAGGCTGTCTCGAAACTACCTCAAATCAGATTTCTCAGTTCGAAATTTTTTTTCTAATATTTGAGTTTTTTTTTCTTTTTAGCTTTTCTTTCTTCTTGACAGGCTCAGAAGTTCCAACAAGTGAAAAAATTATTTCCTTTCAAACACTTTCTACAGGGTGGTTACATTGTTTTGGCCTTTACTTTAATCCAAGTTTTTGGTATTTCTCAACTGCAGTTTTTTCTCTGTAATCATTAAATAAGCTCATTCCAAATGATGGATGGTTGTTTTGTCCGACGTGAATTTAGACAACCAACGGAACAAAGATGGTGGTGAAAAAGTGAGTTTGACCCTTAAATTCTTTTAAATCTTTGAAGTTGAATATGATTGGCACCGACGACTGCAGTCAGTGACTTTCCTAACCTTTTCGAAAAGGGAACGTTGCTCCTACTCTTCGTTGAAGAAGCTCGCCGAAGATACTTGTTTGGCGCCCCCACAGCCCCCGACCAGAGGAGACAGTCTCAGAAAGTATTTTCTGGTCTGGGAGGGGTAGGCTACTATTTGTCCCGCCCACTTTATAGTCCTTGAGGGAGGATACGCCGCAGTCTGTCCTTGTCCTTGACCTGGTGAAGCAGCATAGCAAATGGTGATGGAGTGAGAATGGACTCGACGATGGAGGTGTTAGAAGGCTGAACGTTGTCAGCTGTCTCAGGAAGTACATCCTCAGCTGGGAGGTGAGGGTTCCCAGGAAGTGAATTGCTCCACAGTGCTGACGCGGGATAATGGGTATGGGTGGGGCTGCTTTATTCCCTGAGACCCCACGAGAACCCTACGTATGAAACTATGGTTTGTTTTTTAAGTTTAAAAAAAGGCTTGATACCAAAGCTTGTGAAGCATAAATAAAAAAAGAAGCAAGGCATGCTGGGAAGCTTTCAAATAAGGATACAGCGTTTCAGAACAAGTGGATTTGTGAGATAGCGTGTGAGGACGTACTCGACAGAATGATGTCATTTAATACAGCTTTAAAAAGTCTAATATGGGTCAAATAGTTTTTTTTTAAAAACATTCTTTACCAAAATGTTGAGCTAATCAAAAGAGAAATACAAAATTTCATCATGAAAATAATTTTATAAATGTGGCATTTTTTTTTTCTGTTGAAAAACATGATTGACCAAATTATTTTCTCATTTTTCTTATTTATTCATTTTTTCTACGACATACATTTTTTTCAATTTTTTCAAAATTTTCTTTTCTTTCTTGGCGAGGATATGAAAGGGTAAAGTCTACAACCACTGGATCCCACCTGTAGGCGGTTTTATCCGGACTTAGGAAGTGATCATCCAATCTGATTCATGAGACTGGCTTTATTTTTATTTTTTCTACCTATATCTCACCTGCCCTGTTTATCTCTGCAACAAGACTTTGATAAAAGTCGACTGCCCTCTTATTTTATTCTCATCACTTCTGCTCTTTCTGGTTGTTCCAGGTTTTTATTTGAAGCAAAAGGGCAAACTCCTGATCTCTGTGGTGTGACAACATTGTCCACCAACTGATCTCTAACAGTTCATCCGATACGTTCCGTGATTTCCCACAGTATGGACTTAGTTGTTCATCTGTGTGCTGTGGCGTAACTCCCCTCAGCACCTCCCGATCCTCCGGCCCGTGGATCATTTGTCTGGTGTAACCACCGCTGGACACCTTAACAATAACTCTGCTGTTGCCATTTTTACAGACCTGTCAATCAGGAGAGACAAGTGAAAGAAGTGAAGACCATATGTGATAATGAGTCCGTCAGAAAGTCGGACCGGGACTCCGCAGGGAGATTGTGATTGAGGGGTATAGATCTCCTCTTGGAGGTGGTGGTGGCGGCGGATGATTCTGCTGAGACTGATGTGTGTAACAGCAGCATGAGAGATCTAGTTAAGAGGAAATGCTGACTAGTTGTGTCGCCTGCTGATAGGTGTGGCGGCTGACAACAGCTGACGTCTCATCGACAGCCTCAGACCACGGTAGCGGGAATGTAAGACTGAGCCTGCATGGAAGGTATGAGTGACATGGATTGTAGAGAAAAGAAACTACGGTGACTTTTTTATCTAAACTAAGTTTGTCCTCTTATTTATTGTAGTTCAGAGCCATAATCGACTCTTTAGCCTCTAAAATGTCAAATGCAGTTGCCAATACTACTTATTACATGTTAGAATCCCTTTACAGTATCGTATTTGACATGTTCGCGTTCTAAATGATTCTGGTAATTAATGGATTCATCAATAATCCACTAATCGGTCCTGGTCCGGACGTGTTTTTCTAACGCCAACCAATGCTGCTGACTCAGCAATGTGCAAAAAAAACAACATTTTGCCGTCGAGAAACATCTCCGAGGTGTTTTCTTTGGGATGTAACCGTGGCGGGCCCCCCCTCTCAGGCGTGTAAATCACTTTTGAAGGGTGCCCTCTTAGTGGATGGAGCATCGCAGACACGCCTAAGCTGCAGCAAGTGACCCTGAGATATGGCGGATATCTGCGGCCGTTTGCTAAATGTGTCGGCGCACGAGCGCGTCCGTGTGTGCGTCTGCGAGATTCGGGGTGTTTTAAGGTCATGCGCGCGCCCCGACGTTCAGCCATGAGTGACGGCGATGATGAAGATGACGAGCAGCAGCAGCAGGAGGAGGAGGGGTGAGGGGTGAGGGGGCGATGATGAGCGCCATCTCACTGAGAACAGAACACGATTAGTCAGGAGATAATCTCTGCTCTCCTGTGTGTGCAGTGTGTGCAAACTCCAAAGAAAACACTCTGCTGTTTTCTCTCCACACACACACACACACACACACACACACACACACACACACACACACACACACACACACTTGGCGATTACAGCGAGTTAAGCAAGGAGTGACACGGGGAAGAGTGAGCGGGGAGGGCGGCGGGGTGAACGCATGTTTCTGCACACAAACGCGTCTCTGCAACATGTTTGGGTTTCCCCTCTTTCTCGCTCTGCTGTAGGTGAACTCGTCACCATCGGGTCGACGGCCAGGATTTCAGGGTCGCCTGACATTTTTAACTGTTCCCCCAAGCATTGCCTCCCTGATTACGTTCATAATGACAGTGGAGGGGAGGGGGTGGGGGGGTAATCCCCGCACATACACAAACACTGTCCGTGGCAGTTTTCACGCGTCGTCCTGACGGGCCGCTGGTTCTGACAGTGACGACCATTACACCCACTCTCACCGGTACCCCTTTGGATTTGATATTCCCATGCTGGATGTTTCCTACGCCTCCGTGCCACCGCCGCGGTAATATCTGCACTTTTGGTAATCGAAGCTCGGTGTGTTTATACATGTGTGGCCGGCGAAGGCCACCGCCACGGCTAAACGTTTACAAGAAGCGTCTCCAAGTGATGCCTGTTGTAATAAAAGTCAAGCGTCTCCAACGGCGCAGTGAAAGCCATCTGTCCCGCTGATCTTATTATGCTGGAATTAAACGGTCTTGCCCCGGGCGGCGGGGGCTGTAAACCCTGGAACTGGAAGGAGAACACAGTTGCCGTCGTGCGTGCGGCGGGCGCGAAAGCGTCTGTCTGCGCAGGCCGCCCCAGCATGTGGAGACACCGCGGTGGGGGAAGCACCGACCCATAACTCTTCCCTCTCGCGCGTTTACGTGCAAAAGCGCGGCGGAGGTTTAAAGGAGGAGCTGTTGATTAAACGGCAGATAAATAAGATTAATAATCGGAGCAGACACTTGATGCGTTTGGCGCTTGACGGTCTGCGACAGGATGCTGCAGACGGATTTCATTTGGCACCGCGGCGCTGCTGAGGTTCTTTACCCGGGCCTCTGATGTGCGAGACAGGCACTACCTCCGCCAAACGGAGGTTATGTGATCACTCACGTCTGCCTGTCTGTTTGGGTACAAGATGTATCAAAAACATTCTTGACATATTTCGATGGAACCGTGTGGAGGGGGCGGGTTCTAAGGTCACGGAAGGGCTCTAGATGGGGATTTTTTTTTTTTGGCTGATTTTGACATTCTTAGAACCTGTAGGTGTCAAAAAACATGTAGTTGAGTAATATACACTTTTCTTCCAAATCCATACAATAATACTCCAGAGTAAAAGACACCGTACTTAGTGGTCAACCGTCTGAGGTCACGCCTGCGTTAACCCTAACCCTGCAGAGACCACATGAAATGGCTGTAATATTTGCTGCGTGTTACGTCAGAACACCTTCTCCTCTATCTGACCTTGACAATTATTTCTCTGTTTCAACAGAATGTACGGGAATATATGTAGGGGTGATCACACACCGGCGTGATCTCACACTCCGGGGGGGTTACGGCTCCCACAGGGGGAAAAAAAGAAGAAGCTAAAAGCAGAGGATGACGAGTAAAAGGAGATTTAAAGCAGAAGTACAAACACAGAACCGATATGAAAATACCAGCAGTTATCCAATAAGTGCGGAATGAATCTTTCATCCGTAACCCATCACTGCTATTATTATTACTATTTTTATTACTCATGTCATCATAACTGCTTTCCGTTCGTTTGTGTTGGGATCGCATTTTCACCAGTGAGGTGAAGAAAAAAATCTAAGCATACCCATTTTTTTTTAATATAACATTAGATGGTTCTTTAAATTTAAATTAACCCTTAACGTTCTAGTTCATAGAAAAAAAAGGTTTATTCATTTAAATGTGACGGTTATCCTTCTCTTCAGGCCTTTTATTGTCCTGATTGTAGTGGTTTTTATAAATTATTTAATAAATTATTTAAATAAAGAAGGAGGCTAGTGATGTTGGTTTTCAAATATAAATGTCCGAAAACTTCCACAGTCTGCATTATTATTTTATTTTTTATAATTAATACCGGATAAAACACACACACATGCATTAATTATAAAAAAATACATAACTTGGTTTTTATGTCGTCCGGGAAATCATTTTTTTTTATAGTTTTCACATTAATTCACATTCAATTCTCAAATTTATGCCTTTAATTTGAACATTTTCATAAATTGCTTTTTTTTAAGTTAAAATGTTTTTTTTTTTTTTACATTAAGAGTGAGGTGGTTTTTCAATAAACTCTGTTGTTTATCTTAACCTCCGGACTGAAACCCATGAAAATACTGAAAAAATAACTAAAAGTGATACTTTTTACTTGATAAAGTAACTTTAGGACAATTATAGTTTTTTTTGATTTCAAACATAAAAACCAAGTTAACTATTAGTTGATATATAAAGTGTCTAAAATTTGAATCCTCTTCATTATGACTCAAATATTTTATACAACACATACTTGAAGAAGATTTCTGTTGTGTTATTAAATATTATTTTAATATACCTCAGTCCTGAATTATACTTCTAAATCCAATTCTCCCTCATCGGATTCTGTTATTACACGGTCGTTAACATTGTGTTTTTCCATCCTTTCATACGGGTGAAACCGTTTTGACACTGCTCTCTCACAGGTATGCGGCGTGAAAAGGATTTGCGTACTACATTGTGTTTTCCAAAAAAAAAATATTAAAAACTTTAAATATGAAATTATCGCATTTATCGTCCGTTAAATGATGTTAACAATAGAATCAAACTATGAAAATATGATACCTGTGATGAAATGGAAAAAACGAATCACCTCGCAGCACGTGAGCAAACATTGGTAGGGTACGGCGAGCGCCTGCGGAGGCGATGGTTCCTCCTGCGGCGGAATAACGTCAGGGTCTGTTGCAGCTTCTTTTGTCGGGTCTTTGCTCGCCGCTTTTTTATCAGCCGAGGCCTCCAGAGAGCAAACGTCTGGATGTGTCTCTCGCTCTCTGTGTGTGTGACAGACATTACCATAGTGTCAGTCAACACACACACACACACACACACACACACACACACACACACACACACACACACACACGCACACACAGCCCTGGGTAAGCGTATTGTTGCAGGCCTGTTTTCTGCTTACAGTTGGTTCTTCTCTCATTTATTGACTTTGACTTGTGGGTTGAGTAAGAAAATATGGTTCATCATAACCACATGTGAAGTCTCAGCGCTACCGTTCCTCCTTTGTGCAGCTTTTCGGATCAGGCCCTGGACGTTACTGCCGTTGTCGTAATTGAAAGAGTGCTCGCCGTCGAACGCCTGTTATTTTCAAACGACACTGATGCTGTCATTATGCCGCGCTTAGACCCGCTAAGTAAGTGTCCTGATGAAAACGATGGGTCTGTGGGATTCTTTGAAGTGCAGGCAACATGCAGAGACATCAGCAGAACACACACACACACACACACACAGGCACACGCACACACACGTAGCACAAAAAGAATAAAACGATGCATCCGGAAAGGAAATTTTCATGATTTCTGTGGTTCTTTTTAAAGGATTAACGGCGGCTGAGGTTTTCGTTATGAAGACACACAAGTATGAACGTTTTTGTTTTTATTTTAATACTTTTTTATACTTATACCATGAGAAATGAAATAATATGTTCCTTTTTTTTGTGGTTGAAAGTTAGGCTTTAAAAGTCTTGATTCCTGATCTATAAAGGACGATTAAAACTATTTCATTTTTACATGAAGCTGTTAAAAACAGAATCAAACAAAAATCTCACATTTTGTCTGTGTTTCTGAGACTTTTCATGATCTTTTGTAGAAATTTTTTACCACAAACATTGTGATTTGTTGAAGAGAACGTCAAAAATAATTACAGGAAATCAAATTAATTTAACAGTTCAGCAAAAATAAAATGAACAGTTGGTCGTTCTTCATAATGGTGGTGAATATTTAAAAATGGCGATCTTGATTTGAAGTCGTAATCGCAGAGACCCCCCATCCAAGGTTTCCATACATACATTTTGGACCCCTGAATGGACCAGCACTTAGATAGGATGGGATTTCTCTTGCTTTCTGGGCTCCAGCCCGGAAACAACGGATTTCATTTTTGTACGTGTGTCAACGAGCAGAGAAATATGTCAGCCATGTAGAAACTTCCTGTCTTTTATTCACCGAGTTCAATCATCCTTCAAGAAGTCAGATCGATAAGTTCAAGTCGGGGCAGTCTCCAGATCGACGTCTCTAAGAGGACGATTCACTCACGTCTGTCTGCTAAACCAGTTCTGTACCGTATGTCTGTACTTGTTATTGGACCCGGTGTTCCAAATGCTGACGATGCGTCGTGCAACCGTGCCCTTTCACCTCGAGTCACCTGTACGAAGCCTCCCTTCAAAGGTGCAACTGTTCAATCTGCAAAGACACTCAGAGAATCAGCTCAACCCCCCCCCCCCCCCCCCCCCCCCCCCCCAACCCCCAACCTGAGGAACAGGAACGAATGAGCCGCTAGCGTCAGCGGCGGTACGTGACGACAGTTTGAACCCGGTCGGGAATGCTGCGAATTCCTACTATTATAACTATGGCAGAGGTTTCCACACACCTTCTCTAAAAGAGAAGAACTGTAAGTTCCTATGATCCGGTGATGAGCTGAAGGCAGCAGCTGCCAGCAGGACCTGGCAGAAGACCAGGAGTGTCACTGCGGTATGTTGTTGTTTGCTTACAAGTGTAACCGCTCTGCTCTCGGATTGTCACACCATGCTAGCGCTCATTTTTCCCCCTGAGTGTCTGTTGACACTCCCTGTCAGATAGGGAGACGGTCCGTCACGGCTGCTCAGCGTTTCTCGAAATGGTAGTTATAGTTATGAGGGATGTTTTTTTTTCACTCAACGTGAACGGACTAACGTTGTGTTCTTTTAGAAATGTGATTATTTCCTTGTTGTATTTTTTTATTATTTCGGCTGTTTTGCATTTCTGGAGATAAATTCCATCCTCCCCTTCTCCATCCTATCCTTCTCCATCCTATCCTTCTCCATCCTATCGTTATCCATCCTATCCTTCTCCATCCTATCCTTCTCCATCCTATCCTTCTCCATCCTCCCCTTCTCCATCCTATCCTTATCCATCCTATCCTTCTCCATCCCACCCTTCTCCATCCTATCCTTCTCCATCTTCCCCTTCTTCATCTTCCCCTTCTCCATCCTCCCCTTCTCCATCCTACCCTTCTCCATCCTATCCTTCTCCATCCTACCCTTCTCCATCCTCCAAACAATTATTTATCCACTTGACTGAAAACATTTGATCCAAATCCAACTGTAATGCCATAATATTAGGATTTCAGTGACTCTACGTTTGCGGTGGAAGATAAAAGTTACATTCATTATTGAAGAGTGGATTATTGACACGATCCCCTTCCAGCTTTGACTTCCTTCCATAAATGTTCGTAGCGTTTTCATTCCTGCCAAGATATTTGAACCTCGTTTCTGATGCCTGCCTAGTCTCCAGTGTTTTATGTGGACGGTTCTGCCTTTCCTCGGTTGGTTCCCCTGATCCAGTGACAGAAACCCTTTTAAAGCTATAAAAACACGCCGACCCGGCCTGCGCCCAGTTTTCCTCTATCTGGCGCAGGCAGGAAGTGAACGCCGGACCCTGAATATGTGAATATGCAGATGAAGTGTAACGTATCACTGCAGAGGAAGAGAATTCAAATGTGAGCCTTTGAATGGGTCTCTGTGAGCCCGTGTTTGTATCCGCTCCCACGCGGCAAACGGGTAAGGCGACCTGGGCCGGACAGGTTGTGGTTAACTTCGCCGGGAAGGCGGAGATGTAAGAGGAGCGAGCTCTGTTGCTCCGGCCGCTGTGGTGGAGGAGAGGAGAAGAGGTGAGGACAGAGAAGTGTGAGAAGGTAAACAAGGGGGGAGCTCAGATACCAGTGTGGTCCGCTTCACCCGGTTTCCTTCATAGTGTGTAAGGAATCATGTCGGCATCAGTCAACCATTGGTTTGAAATGAAAGATGAAACTGTGAAACTGCAAAGCACAATTTTTTTGTTTATTTTGGAAGACCGGAGGTAAACATTCTGCTGACTGATAATTAAGTTATAAAGTCAAAAGACTGTTTAGAAGAAATGCTAGAGTTCAGATTTAGTTCAATTCTGCCTTTGCTTTTCATGCAAAGATCACCTTAAGGCGCCGTGACGAAGAATAGCGTCACTCCATGATGCGACTTTAAAAGTCTAGGCTTGATGGACAACATACAACGTTAGTGCGTGTCAAGGTGAGCTGAGGAAAGTTCCGTCATCAAATCACGGAAATGGCGATTCGTACAGGACTAAAAATGATCACGTGACCTCTGTGTATGACCAAACATGGGCCGCCATGTACCGGGGGAATTTTTACTTACACTTACACAAATTAAAGGCATGGCACATTCCTACGTGATTAATATCCCAGATATCCTTCGCTGTTATTACAAATTACTACACGTCCCCAGGTAATACTGGTCCTGTGTGAATAAGGTTTATGGTGTTTTTCTGCATTTCCCCCAAATCTAGCAACGTTTAAGAAAGTTGAAAAGAAAAACACATTTGTTTGCATCCTAGATGAAATTGAATGGGGGTATTTTCTGGCCAATGCCTGAACCTTCCAAGTTTGGGGAAGTTTCTCCGGTAGTTTTTGTGTCATTTTGAAAGGAGTGAACCTCCGGAGGATGAGGTAACAAAACCACGGACAGGCCTCCTGTGTCTGCTGCAGCTCACTCACGGTGGATGGTAGATGTTTCCCTAATAGAATAAACGAAGGTTGTTTAGACTTTAACATTGGGGGCCAAAAAAAAGTGTGTTATCTGGAAATGTGTTTTAAACAACAAATTTATCAAACTTTTAACTGAGGGAGGGAGAGAGAGAGAGGGAGAGAGACGCATGGTTGAGATGGAGAGGGAGAGACATGGAGCGAGTGAGAGAAAGACATGGGGAGAGTGAGACAGGGAGAGAAAGAGAAACGGGGCAGAAGAGAGAGAGACACACAGGGCAGAGACAGACAGAGAGACAGATGGGAGAGACAGACAGACACAGAGAGAAAGAGAGAGAGAGACAGGGAGAGAAAGGGAGATAAAGAGAGAAACGGGGAGGAAGACAGAGAGACACAGGGGAGAGAGAGACACAGGGGAGAGAGAGACAGACAGAGAGAGAAAGAGGCAGGGAGAGTGAGACAGGGAGAGTGAGACAGGGAGAGAGAGACAGGGAGCACATCTGTAACTTGAGATTATTTTTCAAACTGCTCCCTGCTGCTGTGTCTCTGTGAGCGTACGAGAATATAATGATATTTTCTGGAGAAAACAGCTGGATAGCCAGAGGTTGCTCTTGTGGTTTAGCCAGGTTGCTGTTGGATCGTGGGATAGTTTGGGTCAACAGATTTTCTTCCTACATCTTCTCTTGTGGGCGTATCGTCAACTGTCGCTGACTTGCTGCGTCTTCTGTCCCGAATCGACCGTCAGATTTTGAATCGCATTTCTTATTTTGCTGCGTTTCTGACATGTAACACAATTCACTGGGTTTCTTCCACTTCAGGGATTGGATTGCAGTTGTTTAGGCCGTCCCTTCCTGGAAATATTCCTGCGACGTGTTTCTTTGACATCGTCTTTCCGCTGAGGTCGGAGAAGTAGAACAAGATAAAGGAAAGCCACCCTGTCCTGTGAGGCAGAGAGAAAGCCTTTCCATTGATATCCCCAACTTCCAGCAGAGCACTTCCCTTTCCCGACAAGCCTTCCCTCCTTCAAAGACCGGCCACGCCACAACGGTCCGACCG
Organism: Lophius piscatorius; assembly: GCA_009660295.1. NCBI lineage: Eukaryota > Metazoa > Chordata > Actinopteri > Lophiiformes > Lophiidae > Lophius > Lophius piscatorius. The sequence goes on from VRLP01000870.1 coordinate 102,072, forward strand.
AGGCATGCCGACCCCTGCTCCGATGGTCCCGCCCTGGAGAGGGAGACGGGTGGAATGGAGCTGAACTCAAGCAATTGTTTTCTGCTAACCTTTCTGTGTGTGTGTGCGTTTACAGATCCGTGTGTGAGTCCACACTGATCTGTAAACGTGTTGATCATGAGTTTCTGCTGACGGTAGGTCATGTGACACCGGCGGTGATGGTGATCTAAACACTGAGGGCCACACGGAGGGGGACGGTCATTTGGAGTGAACAGAGATGAGTCATTTATGGCAGCGGCTTTGGAAAAAATGATGCTCATCTCACAGGAGTGTTGGCGCAAAATTGGAAATGCGCTTCAGGCGTCGCTGATAGTCGTGTTTTATGTTTGTTGTGTGTTTTTACTTACCGATTTTGTCTAAAATGACTAACAATGTGCTACGTGTTGGCTCTCCAGCTTCATCCACAAACACACACACACATGCACACGCACACACACAAAAGCAAAACAAAACACAGGAATTTCTTTCTAGAAAAACCAGCGTAATCCAAATGAAAATAATCTATGCCTCTCTGAGGAATGTGCGATCCCGGTGGCCCTCAAACTCCAATAATTATCCCTTTATTAATCATTCTTTCTACCACGCACTCCCCGATTACAGCAAGTCTCCATTCCTCAACCGTGGATCGCAAATCATTATCATACCTGCTCATGTGTATAACACCTCAAAACCAGTATCCCATAATGTAATTCATCAGTACATGCTTATAAAAATGAGAAGAGCTATCTTGTTTTTATTACCATGTGATGGATCCAGTGAACATCTAGGGTGGGTGGCGCTGCTGCCTCACTGCAAGAAGGTACCGGGTTTGAGTCCACCGCTGCCGGCCTTTCTGTGATCCCGGTTCTCCGGTTTCCACCCACAGCCCAAAAACATGTCATAAAACTAGTGACTCTAGATCGCCCGTAGGAGAGATTGTGAGCGCGAGTGGTTGTCTGCCTCTTCCTGTCGCCCGGTGATGAACTGGCGACTCATCCAGGGTTTACCCCGCCCCCCCCCCAATGTCGGTTGGGATAGTCTCCAGCCCCCGCGACCCTGAACAAGCATAAGCGGCGCTGGGTAGTGAACTAATGAACATCTATATGGATGGAAGGAGAGTTATTCAACATTAATCAAGAACACTGGCTTCTGTAAATAATGAGAGTTTTAACAGTACAGACAAGAGTGGGCTCACTATTTGGCAAGTAGCAGATGATGATGATGTCATCATCTGATGTCCTCTAATGAGTTACAAGTAACAAGTAACTCATTAGAGGAGACAAAGACGGTCTCTACATGGCCTCCACTACGAGTATTTTACAGGCTCATAAGCCCCCAAAAGTGAAACTGATGTCTTTACCACATCTGCAGACCGCAAAAAGCCAAACGGGTTTAGAGTAAGGAGAGTAAGCAGCTCAACGTTTTAAGGCCTCACCATCAATAAGCTCAACTTCAACTGAACTCAGTTCACAACGGAGCTTCAGGTCTCAAAACATTCGACAGAAGAAGAAGAAGTAAGTCATTATCCATTATCCATACATAGAAATGTAAAATGTAAAAAGGTACCGTGTTTTGGTCACGTTTGGAGTCAGAAATCGTGACGACTCGACCTTTGGCGAAGCATTTGTCTACGGTGGAGCCGTAGAATTGAGCTGGATCGTACCTCTGCACCAAACACTCTGATTAATCACGCACTGATATCTCTCCCCAGCCCAACGACTCAAGATCGACGTAATGTGGATTACGGGTTTCTTTGTAAGTGTTAGGCTAATTTTAGCCCGTGTGCAAACACTCCTGTAATACCTGAAAGCCTCGCGCACATTCCACACATAACAGGCACACACCTGTCCACTGTAAATACTGTAATAGTCACCTGTGCATGTGACGGACTGAATCTGCACGGCAGGTGTCAGGGTTGGGATTGGTTGCTTTCTTTTCCTTGCTGATGTTTGTATAATCCGTGTGTCCAAACACGGAGCGGATCTGGACTCGACTGGCGCCCGCCTGCTGGAATGTGAGCCAAAAAGGTCTTCGTCCCCATTTTAAAAAACAGAACGTTTGGTAATCTAGTCGTTCATCCAGGTGTGCAGTGTAAACCTCTTCATTCTTTATTCTCAAAGAATGCTTGGGCACAGAGATGGAGAAATGAAGGGGTTGGGTGTTTTGTTGGAGGCCAGAGACAGGAAAAGGGGGGGAGATGGTGAGAGACGCAGAGGAAGGCGTAGAGATAAGAAAGTGCTAATGTCTCTAATCCGCTCCAGATGAGAGCGTTTGGTGGGACGGGGTTGGGAAAGGATGGGAAAGGTTGGCCCCTCCCACATCACACCATCTTATATGACTTGGCCCCTTCATGCCGTCACACAAGCCATCACCATAGAAATGGAAAGAGCAACACGCACGCACACACACACACACATGCTTACGCGTGCGGCCACAAACATTCATCTACTGCGCTGTGGGGTGAAGCTTGTTTTGTTCTCCCTGATCACGTCACCATCCTCTGGACGTCTTGTGTGTGCAGGGTGCCAGCAGTGGGTGTCTCTGCAGGCCTCACTGCAGCCACCACATTCAATCCTCTGATGAAATATACAGTCGGATGAAATATACAGTAGGATCGAAAGGTCAGAGCCACCTGTATCTTCTCAGGAGGCTCATATCTTTCATTTGTCTGCAGAACTCTGCTGCAGATGTGAGAACAGCTGATGCTAACAGAGTCAAAGAGCTCATCAGGAACGCTGGTTCTGTTCTGGAAGTTAGACTGGAGTCAGAGAGGATGATGCAGAGGAAACACCTCAGTATTAGGAACAATGCTTCTCATCCTCTCCATGACACACTGGAGTCCTACCAGAGAACTTTCAGTGGGAGACCGCCGCGGACCACCCCTGAAGTCTACAGGAAGTCTTTTCTCCCGACGGCCTCTAAACTGTATAACTCCTCCCCCTTCTGCATGAAGGGCAGGCTGTAAAATTGGATACCGATATCAAAAACGACAATAATACAATATCACATGCAAAATTACTTTTTGGTATAATTATAGTGGACAACATCAGATTTATTATAATTTGTAATATTACCTCACTGTTTACTGTTGTGATAAATGTTACTAGCAGTTATATATCATTTATCATCTAGCTGGTGTTCAGGATCAGCTGACTTCAAAAAGTGGAAAGAACCTAATGACTACTGGGGAAGAAGGAGAGATAGTTTTCCTTTCCTCTGAAAGTGAGAGTAAGACTATAAAAGGATGGATTTGAGCAAGAAGCAACAACAAAACCCCAAACCTCAAAACTTACCAGCTGTCCCCTCAATGTCAACTTCTTCTAAAAACCCCTGGGCGAGTAATGAAAGTGTGCAAAGTAATTCACACTTCCCAAACATTTTCACAAGTCCGTGGTATTTCTTTGACCAACAGATGGAGGCCTATCCAAAGACTGTGATCCTGATGTTGTGGTACCTGGTTCACAAAGATCTGACATTTCTTGGAGAAACCGGGACAAAACTAGAAGATCACAAAGCAGCAAAGGGGATTAAACAATCGGAATAGTCTGATCCGGATGAAAGATACTGAAATACTAGGCCTACTATGTAGTCTATGCATTTATATGCAGTCATTTCCCAAAAGAGCTGGTTTAAGCCTGTAAGCGACTCTCTGCATGAGAAACGGATTTGGTGAAGTTGTGTCTCTCTAATCCCAAACCAGCGAACAGAAGCCAGATTTCTTGATCGTATCAAGACATCAGACAGGACGTCTGTTGCGAACCATTTGTTTCCAGTCTTCCTCTGGTGGCTGTCCGCTCTGCCATGCTGTGGCGCTCATTTCCCCATCAGCTCCGTTTTTATTTATTTATTTTTGTTTATTTCTTGGATCCAGGACAACACATGCTCCGTAAAGATCTCTAAAAGACACTTTCAGTGTCTCTGCAAGACAGACGAGAAGGTATTTATAACTTGTGACGGCCCGGCCGTAACCTGTATCCTGCTCGCTCTCCTTCCTCTACGATGTACTCACACACACGCGCACACACACACACACACACATGCAGCTGTTGTGCTGCTGCTGTCCAGGGGGTCGTGGGTGGGCGAGGATAGTCAGACCAGGGTTTGAGGTGGAGCAGAACTGCAGAGTGTGGAGGTTGTGTAAATCAGGCATTATGCTGGATCAGAATCTGGGCTCCGCTTTGGTCACATGGCTCCGTGACGGCCAGCAGGGCGGCCGGAGTGTGTGTCGGTATGCGTTATTGTGGCCGACTGTGGTCCTCATGTGTATTTATGGCCGTGTGTTTTTGTGGCCAAGTATGCATGAGTCCATCTTTGTGAAACCGAAGAGAGGTAGCACCTGCAGGGACGGTGGGATCCAAACTGCATTTCTATTTAGGGATACTGCAAGGAGTGGGTGGTGTGTGTGTGTGTGTGTGTGTGGGGGGGGGGTTGTTGGTTTCCACTGCTCACAAAGATAGTATTCATCAAGCAGTCGGTTCAGAGTGGGTTGGGTGGGTGAAGGGGCTCGACTGGGGTGCTGTTAGATTTAAGTGGGGTCCGCTAGAGGGGGAAGAAGGATGGGGAAGAAGGGGAAAGGGTGGAGAAGAATGTGCCAATTTGTCAAGTCCCCCCCCACCACCCCCGCCTTCCCTAATCAGAGATGATGCTAGCTGCTGATTACAGCCAAATGGTGCAGGGGCAGCAGCTGGAATGGTGGGAGGAGAGGGGGGTGTGGGGGTACATGGTGGTAGGAGGTGTAAAGGAGATCCTGGCAGGGGGTTTCACATGTGGGAGGTCCTTCATCACCTCTCTCTTCAGATGGCTGACTTTGAAGTCATCGGGTCCTGCTCAGCTGATGAAGAGATATCTTATCTCCCGTTTAGGACGCCGCTGTGATTCCGTGCTGGCTTTGCTTGAAGTCGCATTTCCCATGATTTCCTCCCGGTTCTCACTTCAGCCGTCGACACAGAGAGCAACAGCTATTAATAAAAATAAGTTCTGGTGGTAAGAACAATCACTGGCTTCACACGGACGGCCTAAGTCCGAATAGATTCGGAAAAGACGCCTTATCGGAAAGAAAATGTCGTGTGTAATCAACCCTTTCCCAAAGAAAAGTCCCTTTCCCAATGAGATTTCATTCCTTTGCAAGGAGGTAGTCCTTTAAAAAAAAAACTTTGGGGAAGCTTTCTGTTTGAGTTGAACCTGGCCACGCACAGCGCCGCGACGCAAGTTAATCATGGCGACTTAAAAACAGTACCGGTCTACATCGGAGAGTCATCTACTCATCGCAACTTTGAAAGATTTTAACATGGTTAGACGGTTAGATGGACGAAAACTCCCATTCTTCTTCTTTGGGCTTGTTGGCAAACGTTCTGGCAAACGTTCTGCCATGAGTTGGTCCACTACATTGACCGACTAGAGATAATTGTGAAGGTCAGATGTGTTTAGTCGGCGATACTGATAAGAAAGCGGCCGGTCAAACGATTTAATCCAGGAGATCTATCTGGTATTTATCATATTTTACTCTTAATAGTCCCTGTTTAACTGTTCATGTTTTACCCACTAGGGGGTGCTTTTCTTCCTCTTCAGATATATCTTCACATTTATGAAGATATGGTGACTCCACCTAACCCAGCAGTGCTGTTTACTTTATATGTTGGATTTGTTTACATCATCTAAGATGCTTCTTTAGATGACGGATATTACAGATCAGCGTTCAACAGAAAATAGAAATTATCTTCCAGCGTTCTTGACTCGCTGGATGCTTCCAGAGCCAATTAAATGTTAATAAATGTTTTCATTCCGATTCAAAGAAGAAGAAGAAAAAAACCCACATTCCGAATTAAAATCCAGTGATCATATCGTTACTTCACACCGCTCAGTGGTGAAATAAGTGTCACTGATGATTAATCACTGTCCTCCTGTGCGTTTATGTATGCACACACGTGCGATCACAGCCCCCCCCCCCCCAAAAAAAAACAAACAAACAAAACAAAACAAGAACCTTCAGCCCTCTGCTCTGACATGTTAGCGTCGTGTTTACACGTGTGTTTGTGTTTGCCAGGTAGGAGTGATGGATCGGTAGTGAATGTCTGCAGGTCAGATCATGCCATCGGAGAGTAGGAGGTGGAGGAGGAGGAGGGGGGGCAGGAATGAAGGGGCTCTTCTTTTCTTAATTGACTGTTCCAGGGAGTTCCCATTCCAGGCGCTCTTCTCCACTGCTGCAGGAATGAACCTCTGCTCTCCAAATAAACACATTTATCACTCATTACTCATCCGTTTGTCTCTAAAACCCCAAAAACCTTCCAGCTACAGATGCGTCTCAAAAAGCTTCTAGTGGTGAGTCTTTGTCAAAAGAAGAATTCCTCAGTAGCAGTTTCAGTATAAACGACATTGTTACAGACCCCAGTCGTTTGTTGCCTCCGTACAAAAGCAGACTGGCTTTAGTGCGGCGTTGTTTTTAAGGTGCTCTTTAATCTATTATAGATCTTTTATCGTGGCAGAGTTAATATACGGTATTCTTCATTTAAGCAATTAAGTGCTGATAAAAGCTAAATTACACACAGAGTTTCTGTCTGAGGGCTAAATTCCTCATGAAATGGGAGAATAGGAATAATTGCGGATTCAATTGCCTTCAGTCTATTCTGTCCCAGCATTACGGTATCGGTGTAATTACAATAAAACAAACGCAGCTATTGAAGAAGGAAAAACACGTTTGGACACGTTTATATTACGCTGGTTGAAAAGCTTATAGAATGGCTCATGTCCTTGATGGACCAGGGTCCAGTTTGTCAGAGTTCAATGGTTCCGGCGGGTCGATGGCTCCATTGTCTAGCAGAGCTGGTAGATGTGACGTTTGATTTTGTCACTAAGTTATCCGTGATCTTTGCTCTAAAAAATACATTTAATTCTCCATTCAAAGGAGAAAATGGAGAATCGTGATGACGTCACTAACACTAGTCAAACATCAAACCGTGGAGAAAACAACAAGTCGAGCAGACTTTAAATACGAATTGTCTTGTATATCGTTTACCTAGCAGGCAGAACAAAGTTCTACGTTTTTGTTAGTACAGTTTCCACAATAAAATACTGTAAAACTACTATATTTCTTGTCTAGTAGTGTTTGGAAACAGCATTTGTAACCTCTGCTAGAAGGTCTTCAACCATTCCCCAATAGTGGAAAAGTTAAATATCAACGCTCAGGAACTACTGGAAGTTTTGGGTTGAATCCACGTTTGTTTTCCCCCCATTTTATTTTTTTTAATTTAACATTTTTACTCGAAAAAACTATTGAACCTACTTGTATGAAACTTTGTTGGGACGTGACATGGGTCAGAAAAGGATCCATTACATTATGGAGCAGATTCGGATAGATGGACACATCCACTAGTCTTTTTTTTCATCTATATATATATATATATATATAACATTCCTTAACATTGTAAAATTGGACACTTTAAAAACAATTTGCTACTTTCCGTAAATCATCGTGTAGAGGTGGGTCATAGGCCAGACGTGCTGAAACAGACATTTGTGGCTTTAGTTGACAGACGGTCAGAAAAATGTCAAAAGATTATTTTGTTTCGGTATCAGAAATATGAAGACTTGTTGCTTTTCTCTGTTTTACATCATTATGAATTGGTTTCCTGTGGATTTTGGGCTGCTGGCAAAACCAGACATGTGTACTTTCCCAAATTTTGATCAATCGTCTGTCTGCAGAGATTTGGACTTGTTCCCTTAAACTGATTCTGGGAAACCTCCGTATGAAATGGAGGTGCGGGCCTCTAACTGATGGCACGGACACAGGCGCTGGACGGGGCGGGGTAGCGGTGCTGGACGGATTAGACGCCACCTTTGAGCAGCGATGGCATCAAGAGCAAATGGTGCAAAGAAAAAACTCAGAAGTCAAATAGGAAGCACTGAGAGCCTAAAGGCAGAACGGGACTTTCCAGACTCGATGTATAAATCCTGACTTTGACAGCTAGTCTCCAGCTCTCGGTCTACCTGCCCCGACATACCCTCTGTCACTGCCCCTCCACACAGTCGACGTCTCCATGCGTCTCTCAGATCCACCTGATGTGTTTGACTTGTATTTGTTTATTGCCATAGCTGCAGCAGCCTCCGAACTAACAAGAGCGGAACATACCTGCCACTAGACACGAACGCAGACGCGGAGATATGATCACAATGATGGATGAACATCGGGATTAGTGGTTGGATGAATGTCCCGCCACACGCACATCCATGATTTGAATATTGGTGGTGTTGAGCCTTGCCTTGAAAGCACAGATTCATTTGTGTGTTCAGTCTTAGAGTCTGTAGGAGTACATTAAATATAATATTAACAACCACATTAAAAAAAAAAAAAACACTTCAGTAAATGAGGGAGAAAATCTATTTTAAATCCCGTTGCATTTTATGAATCTGTGTCTCCGTGGAACCAAACCGGTCATCTCCCAGGATTTTAAAACCTATGAATCACTTCACTTTCAATAAGTCTTTCCCAACTGGAAATCTGAGAGCCATTATTTTGTCATAAGCAATAAAACATTAGCTGTGTTTGAGCGGCTCAGGATTTTCTTTGGGACAGGAGAAACTTAGTTGACCCAATCGGTGAGGCAAAGCGCCATCCACCTAGAGGTGGGATCTGCTCTAATGTTTTGGCCCTTTTTATGAGACAGCTCTTTCTCATCACTTAACTCAGCTGGGAAACGTTTGGTCTGTAGAATGAATAGTTCGGTCTATTTCCCTAAATTTCCTTTGGGATCAATAAAAGTAGCAAACTACCGAGCTATCAATCTATTTAGAGCTGCTCTTTTTGGAAAACTCTATGAAATTGGCTCTAAAGACTTGGCTTCACGCAACGGTTTTTACATTAAACAGGAAACTTATGTTTGACCTTGCGTTTACACGACAACAATGTTTTTGGGGCCCGATAACGATAACCGATCTGGTTTCTTTAAAAAAAAATGCCGCTGTTTCAGTCTCTACACCACCACCTACTGGTCCGCTGTATATAATAGTGTTTTCAGTTGTTTACCCGGATCCGTGTACGAGGCTAGTATGTCAACAACAGCATGTCATAATAGCCTAAAAACAGAACAGAAGGCACACAAACGTCTATCAAATTGTTATTGTTGCCAGTTTTTCGTGAAGTAATGTTACTGTTCCAAATGCTGGCCATCTAACGTCACTTTAATTCCCTTTGGGACGCCAAAGCAAACGGGGGAAAAAAAGGCTGTTGAGGCTATTTATTCTTTGGAGAAACTCCCTGGTGGGCTCTTCTTCAAAGAGTCACCAGAACTCCTTGGTCTGAAGATTCTATAAATGTACTCCATTCCAGGCCCTAAACAAGTTCCTGCAACGGTCCATTGCCCCGTAGGGTCAATCAAGGCTCAGTTTGTAGTCCCGAATATCATTCACTGGTCAGAAATATGCCTCACGTCTACAATGACATCACTGATGAGTCCCGAGTGCCAGATAAAGAGAGATGGCGCCCACACAAGAGAGCGAATGAGTGCATGAGGTTTAAAAAAAGCAACTGTCCCTGGTTTGGTTTTATGTGAAACATCAGACCCTGATGTTCCAGCCCAGAATACCTTCAGACCTCTCATATTGGATGATACCACACCTCACCATTTTACATCCAGTGGCAAGTATAGCGAGGTTTATTTAGCCGTGCAGAAACTTGAGCCGTGGACTTTTGGCATTTCCCAAAGCCCATGCACTAAAAGCTATGTTATTAAATTTTGCCCTGAATGAATCGGTTCCTTTATTTTCAAGAGTAAACTCATAATGGTGCACGGGGTCCACTGGGTGGATCATCCTCCAAGCAATAAATGCTGGTACATTTTTTTTATGTGGTTAGTAAATCTCGAAAAAGCCATTTCCTTCACTGATCGGTAAATATTTTTACTGAAATAGTTGCATAATAATTATAATGCTAAGCATGTGTACCAGGTTTTAGTTTCATTCATCTGTGGGATATTTACCGTAGTTTGACACGCATGGCCACGGATACACAAAAACCATTAGAAAACGTTAGTAGCTGAAGCTCAACGATTCTACAGCATTTTAATTGCTCGCAGTAGCTGCAGCGAAGCCAGCGAGTTGTTACTGGCCCTTTAAGAGTGTGGCCTTATGGGTATTTTGTGTCTGTGATCTGAGGGGTTATGGGAGTTACAAGTATATTTTTGCCATAACTTGGAACTACTCAGTAGTAACGCTGTGTGTTTATAAAAATATTGAGCCTGTTGGTCCGAATGCTAGCTCGCTATGCTTAGCTCAGTCTACCTCAATTGGTTTAAACGAGTTAGCATCCGGGGGCTGAGAGGCTGGAAAGGTAACATCATGTAGAACTGGCAGAAACAGGAGGGAGAGTTTCTTTATTACTCACAAACTCCTTCTTCCGCTCACTTAACTTATAGTTTTTCTCATTCTACCAAGAAGGCTACTCATCTCTCTTGCTGCTGGAGGAGATGCAGCAGTGCTGCCGGGAGAATGCAGACTGAAGGTCAAAATTGTGGAGAGAATCATAATCGCAATTCTCATTCTAGCTGTGAATGGCCCAGCTGAATTCTGGTTCCCAAATCACCGATAAAACGTCAATGAAAGGTTTAACTGAAAAAAGTCACCAATTTAAAACTATATTGTCACTTAAAACAGCTTCTGAACTTTGTGTGTGTCCAGTTCACACAATAACCTTATCCACACCTTAATCCTAAACGTATGTAATCTGTAATCTTTGGTTTTGTCACATCATCCAATGTCATCATTCATCGTCTGCTAACTCAAACATTGAAGAATTCACGAAAGCCATGAAATAAACGTAAACCTGCGATGCTGTTCTGGGAGCTCCAGCGGATTCTCTTCAGGTCGGACCATATAATTAGAGCTGCTGTCATTGGTCCTTAAGGACTTAAGGATGTTTAGCTTTTCCTTATGACCTTCCACATGTCCGATGGTCGTACCTGCAGCTTCACCTGGCGGGGCTTCTCAAAGACGCGGTGAAAGAACCGTGACTCATTCCAGCTGGGTGAGGTAACGTCAGGCCTCCGACTCGCTCTCCCCGTCACTCCCTGTTCTTTTAGTTCCCCGCTCTTCTGAGAATAATATTGCGTCTTTGTCTCGGGGAACGAAGGATTGGCACACTTACAGGAAAATCAATCACGCTCTTTTCAAAAACATAAAAAAGAAGAAGAAGAAGGTGAAGGTGTGTGCTATTGAAGGCAGACAAGACTGACTGACATCATTTCCAACAAGACGGAACCGGAGGTGGAGAGACTCCTCTTCAGGTGTCATCACGGCACAGAGACACGATGATGGAGATGAAGCTCTGTTTGCAGAGGAGGATGTTCAGAATCATTTACCCTCAGTGGTGAAGACGAACACGGATTAGCGCTCGTTTGCTGAAGGCTCACGGATACTCACAAACTGGAGCTACGGCAACGCAAGAAGTTCAGGGGGTCCGGCCTTGATCCAAAGAAGACTTGACAAACGTCTACAGACGTGGGCGTGAAGCTCTCTGTCCTCATGCTACCTCACCTCGTTTTTTGAATCTTCTGACGCGTCGGCGTTGGTTTTTACCGCCGCATCAATGTGAATGTAGGCCGCACAGAAGTTCGTGGGCGTTGACGGACACTTTGAAACAGACGTATTTATTTTTGTGGTTAGACGGATTATTAATGAGCTTTTAGCGTCGGCCTGCCTCAGCAGGTAGCTTTGAAACCTGACTGTTATTGAACTATTCAAAATGCTTTTGCACGGCGGCGAGGGAGTCATTACTTATCGGACGAACGCAAACGCAAACACAAACACAAACACACCAGTATTGAGTTTGTTTCCTGTTCCTTTTTTTTTTTTCTTTTTTTTATAACATAACGCAGCAGAATCTACTTTATAATAATTAATATCTTAAACAAATAGTTTTTAATTCAAGTCTTCAGGATGGGCATTTCAAACACAACCAAAAACTCAAATGCTATTCAAATTTTCACCACTAGTGGGTGGTAAAAACACAAAAAAGGTAAAAACTTTTTTTTTATATTAAACCTGAAACGATAGTTGCTCGTTCCCTAACGTATTTTATTTTACGAGTAAAACCTGTGACGTACGCTGTCAAACTTCCTACTGTAACAAGACTTATTTGAATGTTACGTGAACGTCACTGAATGGAACTGAAGGTGGCGCCAGCTTGAGATTTTTTAAGTTCCTAAAACTTGGGTTCTAAGCGGTTACAAGCAGAACAAGTGCATTATAAATTAAATGTATTATTATTATTATTATTAAAGTATCGTCAGCATCAGTGGTCTTACATTTCTGAGCGTCGCCCAGTCATTATTCCTCCGACGCAAAGAAAAGCATGATTGTCCCAACAAAACACAGCTGAGCGGCGCTGATCAGCCCTCATGATCGCAAAAGGGACGTGTGGTCGGTATCCGGGCCTGGTCGTGTAGATGAGTGACACCGCTGCTGGAGTAAAGAACGTGGAGTGATTGATCCGTCTGTTGGTCTGTGGCTTTCTGGGGGTCAGTTGTCAACCTTTATCTTCTGCAGGGAATTCATGCTGCATGTCTTTGCCCTGATAACACGACCGCCGTAATTTCAGTTATCCAGTTATGTGATGAGTAAAGGTGTAATTGAATGTGTTTTTTCCTCTCCACATTCTCCCACCCATCATCATCATCATCATCACACACGCATACGTGCACACGCACACACACACACACGCTTCTCTTTCAGACCTGTCTTTCTCTGTCCCTCTCGCAGACATGTTCACCTCCAGGGAGTCGTAGTGATTTCTTTATTTGGGAGTTTGCGGTTGGCAGGAATGCGCCTCAGTTTCAATGTTTGACAGCGGCGCTCACAATAACGGGAGCGCGATGCTCGGAGAGCGGCGGCCTCCTCGCTGCTTTCACCCGCACAGATCGTCTGGAATCTTTGGAATGATGACGGTTCGCCGCAGAGGTCATTAATCCGCCGTCTCGGTATTTCACTGCACGGATAAACAGCAGCGGACCGAGGAGCTCGCTTTGGTTATAATTAATATCTAATATGTACCTCATGTCCCAATAATGATCGCGATTCCTCCTTGTGTACTTCCTCCTGTGGAAGATTGTTGTATTTACTTACATAATTATCTCGTTTTAGGAAGAACGAGGCAATTTCTCATCTTTTGAATGGACTTCCATGATATGCTGAATGTGTTTATTTAACGCGCCGCAGTTATAAATATTTTGATGAAGTTTTGGAGGGACGCTTTTCACCCATTTTTATGCTTTTCACCCATTTTCATGAAAAAAGTTTTTCTTAAAATAATAATAATAATAATAAAATGTCCATCTCAAACTGCTGGGGATTGACTTCCTTACTTCCACTTGATCTCTGCCTTCTTCTACGTGTGTGTGTGTGTGTGTGTGTGTGTGTGTGTGTGTGTGTGTGTTTATACATATACATATATATACAACTTAATGCTTTCATATTATCCTGTATGGATGGGTATACAGACGGAGGCCACGGCTGAAGAAATTCACTTCGTATTTATGCGTCTGTCAGGAAACAAGCACACACACACACACACACACACATGGTGCTGTGCCACATTCCCCACTTTCCTTGTGGACCCAATGCGAGCAGAAAAGAACCAAAACCATGTAGATCCTACACATTTAGAACCTTTTAAACTCGCCCCTTCTTTTTTTTTGGGTCGGCGGCAGACCCCCAATGCTGACAGAGCCTGGCTGACTTCCCAGAACAGAACAATATCTGCCAGGTTGACCGAGGGGCCCCAGCACTAACCCCCAGACACACACACACACACACACACTCAGCGGTGAACACAATCGTCTGGCCTTTAAACCGTCAGCGCTCAGGCCTTGCCTTACATAATGACAGAGAATGGAGGCATTAAGGCAATTTGTTTGATTTAAGTTGTCAAGGCGTCTTGGACCCTGCCCCTCTCAGCTGGTTTTGATACCTGGAGTGTGCATGTGTGTGTGCGTGTGTGTGTGTGGTAAGTGTGTGTGTGGCAGACCTCTTTAGTGTTGGAAAAACAAGAGGAATGGAAGGAGTCACAGAGAGACAGCAGGACAGGGAGGGGGTCTCGGTGAAGGAGGTGTACCGTCTCAGCATAAAGTAAAAGTTTATGAGGTCCAGGGAGAGTGAGCAGTGACGGAGCAGGAGCAGAGATGGGAGGGGAGGAGGTGGAGGAGGGGAGGTGAAGCTGAGAGAGAAGGGATCACATTGTCTGTTTTAACAGAGGCGGTCAGTCTCGGTCTGTTTCAGCTGAACGCTACGCCATCATGACGTGTTTATATTTCTATTCCTCATCCATTTACATCCATTATTACATCTATATGATTAGAAAAATATGTAATGATACTTAAAAAGTCTGAAAACGTGACGTCCGCTGTTAAATATGTTGATGAATTTTGTGTTTGCTGAAAATGTACAAAGACAAAAAAACATAGTTTTGGCGAGGCTAATGGCGTGTTTCATTAAAAACCGTCTGCTTTCTCTAAAGTCAAGCACGGCCATTAGCCAACAGTGATGCAATGAAGGGAAACGCTGGAACACTTAAAATAGTGAACAGGCACCGTCCTAACAGTCGGTTCAGCGAGAGCTGCACCCATCGATCGGCGGCTGGCCGAGAAGACTCAGTATGGCTGACGGCCGCGGGGGTCACGCGAACAATGGTTCACGTTACACGCAGTCAGAACGCTCCAAGAACGAGCTTCCATGGCTTCGTGGTCACGTTTGGTGATCACATGTTCGGACCTCAAAATCACTGAGGGAGTGTTAAACTCTGGGAGAAAGGCAGCTCAGCTTCCCCAGGGTGTCATTGGTCACCTTGTTTGACCTTCATACTACGACTCCTTGACCATGAAAACGAACGCTAGTATGGGGAATCACAACGGTACCTTCATCGGGATCCAGCGCCGAAAATCTGATGATTGCCTCCACGGCTGATCCCACCAATCCACTTCACTCAGAGTCGCTATAGCAGTTTGTGTCTAAGCAGCAAAGACGGTCCAAATAAAGACCAAACAAAGTCTAGAAGTTTCTCCCCCACTACAGGCCCAATCTGATTATCAAGCATATTATTATTTATGTTGTTGTTATTATTCACTATAACTCCGCCCATAACAGTGACACAGCGTCTAACCTGGACAGTGTGTTTAAAAAATCTAGTGCAAGATTCTTATCAGATCCGGGATCAAGTGTTTGTCCAACTTTAAGTCCAGAACAAGGTCTGAGCTTTCTGACATGGTTCCCATGGCGTATGGTGTTGAAGCTGGAGAAGACTCCAGAACCTTAGTGGTCCAAAGCCCGGGTCATTGTAGAAGTGAAAACTCTCCATTTCATCTCACACCTTTATAAAGGTCTGCCTCACTTATCCTCCGTGCCATCGCTCGCCCTTCCTCTCTCTCTCTCTCTTTCTCTCTCTCTCTCTCTCTCTCATATATATATATATTCATATATATATTCTCGCACAATAAGAAACTAAAACTCAGCGGGTTTTTTTTCCCAAACTATTTCAGATATTCTTTCTTCGGACCATCTCACCATTAACTACTTTGTCTGGGCTCATTTTTAACTCCTCCCCTTTTACATCCTATCCTCTGTCTATCGCCGACGGCAGATTTCCTGCGATCGATCTGAAAGTCCGAAACGGTCCCAAAGAAATTGCTTTCACCCTCTTAAATGTCCCGCTTTGATCCGAACTGAGACCACCGATCCGTTTCCTGGTAGGAAACACGTTGAGGGGCTCGTTTTTAAGGCCTTTGGGTGGAGAAAAGGCGACGCGGTGCCAGAAACCCACCCTGCCTGCTCGATATGATACGTCCTCCGAGTTAAAGTGGTTAATGGTTTTCTGTGGGTTTCCATTAAAGGTGCAGTAGTCGTAATATTAGAGTCACATAATAAAAAATGTAATCCAGCAGGTGCGTCGCAGCAGAACTTTGTGTGCCGGTACACCGCCACTCACAGCTGCTGGTTGTCTTTTTTCTTTTCGGCCCTGCGCCTCGGACTACCTGAGTCAGAACCTGCTCCCTGCTGAATGATTCAGACAAGGTTTCCACAGTCCTTAAGACGTTGTGAAAATAAACATGGCGGTGGCGTGTGTGTCTCCAGCGGTTCTGTCATTGCCTCACCTGCCCTGAGAAGGTGTGAGGGTCAAGTGCAGCGGTGACTGAAGTTTGAATGACGGAGTTCATGGCGAGCGGGCGACAGAGCCCAGGTTGATGATCCTCCTGCGCTGCCTGGAAAATGTCAAATCCCAGATTCTGGCTCAGCGGAGACATTAACAGACGGCTCACAGTATAAAAAAATAAAAAAAATTGTCGCTTTGAGAATATTTAACCTCCATCGCGATCATTTAGGGAGACCGGGCCTGGAAAGTCCTTCAACATGAGGACTAACGTTTTAATGAAAATGCAATCAATGCATAATAAAAGCATCAGTGGAGCGGCGGCAGATAATTACACACACCAGTTGAGTGTAATTGAAACTGATCAAACCAGCTGTGTGTGTGTGTGTGTGTGTGTGTGTGTGTGTGTGTGTGTGTGTGTGTGTGGACTGAGGGGGAATAGAGGCCTAGTGTTCTTTGGTCCCAGCTTTCAATAAGGGGTCTTTATCTGGCCGTATGCACAGCGCCGGGGTAGAAGCTCTGAAGGGCCAGAGCGTTTCCTCCGTGCACGCCGCTCACTCCAGGTGTGGTGACCAGCAAGGCTTTTAACCGTCACGCCTGATTCGGAGCCCGGGGCCGAGCTGGCACACACACAGTCCAAGTACTCATATCACACACTCACACAGTCAGGCACACACACATCCATTTGTAATTTAAAGTTAATCCCCCTCCCTTCTTGGTCCTCAGCAGTACTGACAGGAATTCTGGGAGTTTGAGTATTAAGCTTGAAGTCGGACTGTATGTAAGTATGGCCCAAACAATGGAAACGGTACCAAACTGGACTCTGATCCACTGACTGCTCGGTTCCAGCAGCTCTAAATATGAATATGGCTGAAATGAGATTTGGCTGCTTTCCAGTGGGAATAGAACATTTAAAGGGTTCTTAGGAAACTTTTCATGGGTTGGATCCCAGAGGACAGAGTCTTCTGGTGTTTGTGGACCGGTTCTTGGAGCTCTGTGACGTCTACATTCCAGCATCACCAACTCTACATACGTATTAATCATATTTTCTAGTTGTGTCTTTAGATGTCTTAAATGTTATTCTAATTTTGTTTTAAATGTTATTCTAATTTTGTTTGATGGAAAGATGTTGTTTTACTCTGAAGGGTTGTTTTCTCAGAATCCTCTTTTATGATCTCTTCTGAAGACTCACCTTTATCATCTGATGAGGGATCTGAACTGATCGTTTCGTTTAACACATTTAAGCCGGCTTTTAATTATTTTATATTACTTGTATTACTCTTATCATTATTTTATTATCAAGCACATTGTTGACCTGTTTTGAAAAGTGCTTTACAAATTAAGTCGTTGTTATTATTATTATTACTATTATTATCATTATCATTATTATTATTACTATCATTATTGTTTACTATTATTATTATTATTATTACTAACATTGTTATTATTATTATTACTATTATCGTTATTATTATTACTATTAATATTATTGTTGTTGCAATTATTATCAGTATTATTATTATTATTACTACCATTATTATTATTGTTGTCACTATTGTTATTATTATTTTTTTAATTATTATTACTATTATGCATTTATTATTATTATTACTATCATTATTGTATTATTACTATTATTATTATTATTATTACTATCATAATTATTATTTTTGTCACTAGTGTTGTTATTATTTAATTTTATTAAATTATTATAACTATTATTGCATTTATTATTCTTATTATTGTTGTCATTATTCTTATTCTTATTATTGTTGCCATTGTAGTTATTATCATTATCATTATTATTATTATTGTTTTTGCAATTATCATGATTATTATTATTATCATTATTACTATCATTATTATTTTATTATTATTACTATCATTATACATTTTTATTATCATTACTATTATTATCATTGTGGTTGTTGCAATTATCATAATTATTATTATTATTATTATTATTATTATTACTATCATTATTATTTTTATTATGATTATTATTATTATTACTATCATTATTATCTTTATTACTATCATTATTATTTTTATTATTATTATTATTATTGTTGTTGTCACTATTGTTGTTTAATTTTATAAAATTATTACTACTGTTGTTATTATGATTTAATTGTATAAAATTATTATTACTATTATTACTATTGTTTTTATTATTATTTAAATGTATAAAATTATGATTACTATTATTATTATTGTTGTTATTATGATTTAATTTGATAAAACTATTATTACTATTGTTGTAATATCTCATCTTGAGTAAATCAGTCCTAACTAACTAATTAAATGTTCGACAGTTCGACAGTTTCAGACCCGGATGTTTCACAGAAAAACTTTGAGTGTCTAAACTGGAGGTTGAAGGTTCAGCATCGGATCAGACCTTCAGCTCACGTTCTCCTGGACCGATCGCTCAGACGTCGTCCGTCACTCCAGGCTCCACTCCCGCCGCGGTACCGTCTCTGCAGCAGGAGCTGAAACCGATCTTCATATCTGAGGTCCAAGAACACAAACGACCCGGTTCTCCCGGTCGGAACAAACCCTGACGTTCCATGAGTTTCATTTAATTACTGACGAGTCTTAGATTATATCTGGGACATTATTGTTGTTGTGGAACTTTAAGTTGGATCTTCAGAAACGTTTCTCTTTGATAGGCGATCACTGCGATCGAACCACGAGTGAAGGTTTTACTTTACAGCGTGTTAAAGCGGAAGAGCGTCGCTGCCGCCGCATAAACCTTCCGCCGCATAAACCCTCCGCCGCATAAACCCTCCGCAGATAAACCCTCCGCAGATAAACCCTCCGCAGATAAACCTGAGTTCCAAAAAGTCGGGTTTAAAATATAAATAACTACGACCTCTGTCCATTCTCTGCACAGGCCTAAAAGCATTTCTGCAAACTTCTCAACATCTGCGATGCGATCCTTATATTTTTATGATTCTAGGATTTCACATGGTCAGAACTCAAGACTCGGATATTCTGAGCGGGTCTGATCTCCAGACAAAAAGCCCCTCCTTCATTTTTGACCCCGAGTTACGACAAGAGAGGAAATCTCCTGTCTCTCAAGTTAGCAGCTCTTCTAACAACCTCTCCATCTTTATTTCTCTCCCTCTCTCTTAGATCTCCTTCGAGTTGGCGGAGTACACCGCTAATGTGGACGGTGTCGGGACGCTTCGTCTCCTGGACGCCATCAAGACCTGCGGTCTGACCAACAGCGTCAAATTCTACCAGGCCTCCACCAGCGAGCTGTACGGCAAAGTTCAGGAGGTCCCTCAGAAGGAAACTACGCCATTTTACCCTCGCTCACCTTACGGTAATACAGATGTCTCTATTGTGCTCTTGATTCATGAGGCAACACACACGCACGCACACACACGCACACACACACACACGCACACACGAACACACGCACACACACAGATTACCTAACATTTTCTACCTTGCACCATCCGTCAAGTGATTGTGTTATGACCATGTAAGGAAATACGTACTCAGATTGCTTGATACCTCTCTGGCACTTTTGAATTAGTGTGTGTGTGTATGTGTGTGTGTGTGTGTGAGAGAGAGAGAGAGAGAGAGAGAGAGAGAGAGTGTGTGTGAGTGAATAAGAGGGGGCTTCAGTGCTAAGGCAGCGTTTGAGCTCTCCACACACCCCGAGGCCAAACGTCTGACTGACGACTGGAGTGGCTCTCGCTTTAACAAAGACACCTTTATATCCACACAGCACTCACTTTCAACACACACGCACACACACGCACGCACGCACGCACACACGCACACACACACACACACATACGCACATGCAGGCGGTACACGTGTGTGAGCGATCAGGTTTCACGCTCCCTGTTGTCTAAACGCTCTTCTCGCTGACACTTTCCCCATCTGTCAACGCTCAATCTGAAACTGCATGGGAGGCGCATACCATCACGAGGAGGGCTGCTCCTCTATTAATTAGACCCGGGAAGCAGGGGAGGCGCAGGTTGCCATGGCGATCTCCCTTAACCTCCAGTGTGCATCCTGACCCACGGCTTAATCAACGGGCGCCTCCCCTTTTCTTGCGTCGCTCCGGCATTCCCCTGATCGCAGGAGGAGCGGGATGGAGGAGGAAGATGGCGAGAGGAAAAGAGAGGAGTGCTCTTCTGTGCACGCCTGCTTTCGGTCAATCAGCAGGATCCTGCGGTTCACGTTCCTGACGGGGGGAAATCTGATCTGCGGCGCTGCTGTGCTCAGCTTTGACATGCTGCGTAGTTGCAACACAGAATCTGTCTCTCTTATGGTCCTTCTGCAGCTTTGAGAGGAGACCATCAGTCTTTCTGTCCACTTAAATTCTCTCCCTGCAAACATCAGATCGAACGCTTTCATTTTGGTTTTCAGTCATTATATCGCCGAGGAGTCTGGGATACTTTTGAATCGCCATCGCCGCCGGGTCCACCGCAGGTCCTTCGGGTTAACGCGATAAAATCAAAAACCATTTCATGGATCATTTTCACATTTCATCCCCATATAGACCGTCGTTAGAGGAAGAACTGGAGTGATTTTGGGAAAGGTCGGTTATATATTTCCAACACTAGGGGGAGCTTTATCTCAAAAAGCTTTTGGCCATTATTTCTCAACCTTTGGTCCGATTTAGTCCAAATACGGTGAATCTGAGTCAAATCAAGGAAATCTACCTTGTTTCTATCATTTTACCCATATTTTAAACTAATACTTCATATTTTACTCCCTCTGGTAACTTTTTAACCAAAAAAAAAAACAACTTCACAAATAACTTTTAATTTGAAGGATTCAATCAGGCGGATTGATTGTAAAAAGCAGGGGGATTGGGGACTTTTTGGGGAATTACCCAAGAGTGATTGGGTCTTCTGAAAGCATCACTTTCGTGTGGATCTGCAGAAAACTGGTGTGAAGTGATGAGTCTTCCCTCATCGGTGTGAACGCGGGTACTAATGTTCTCGTCTGGTGTTCCTCTCCCTCCGTCTGTCTCCACCTCTCCTCTCAGGTGCAGCAAAGCTCTACGCCTACTGGATCGTGGTGAACTTTCGAGAGGCCTACAACATGTTCGCTGTCAACGGGATCCTCTTTAACCACGAGAGCCCGAGGAGAGGTGAGCACACGGCGTGTCACGCATCTGCTGCTGGCTGCGGCGGTTGGTTTCAGGTTCTAATGCTGTATTTTATAGCATCTGAGAGGGTCATAGAGGGGACAAGGGTGGGCTACACATTATTACACAACACATTCAGGATAAGTTGTGTTTTCATGAAGGCCAGTTTCTGATCAAAGTCATTCTGATTTACACTTAAAGACTGAAGTCCCGGTATTGGTTAGATATTTGTAACGTCACAACAGCCCGGGGATTCTGGGTAGTGGCCTTGGTTGAAGTGCGGTCTGATAGGGACTAGCCGGAAGGGTGCATTATGGGTGAATGGGGGCGCTACTGAGCCCCCCCAGAAGAACAGCTCTAGAGAATTGGGACACCCAACGGTCTTGCGCCCGTTAGCGATAGCTAGGAATTGAGAATTGGGACAAGGCTTACCAAAGAAAAAAACATTTTTTGGAGACACTATAAGCCAGAAAGATGCCGAAGTTACGGCCGGTTGTTATATGACCTACATAAGCAAACAAGACCGTGAGTGAGAAGTTCTTTTTTATATTTAGTTACCCTTAATGACTGTGTGTGGTCTGAGTTTAAGGCTGCAGACTTATTATAACATAACATTTCATGCTGACATTACCGCGTAGCTGTAACTTTCTGCTAACTAATGTGTTATTATAAGCCCCAGTAGGCCCCGCCCCCTTCCTTTACGGAGAGTACGCGCTTGGTGGGGCATAAACCTCAATGCTGTGTTGGTGTCTGGGTGTCTTGTCTTCGGGGGGAACCAGTTTTTGTCTGAGGGTGCCTTGTCTTGACTCAGACCCCGCCCTCATTAGTTATGCACGACTAACTGCCCACGACTTTCTACGTACCAAACACCTACCGGAGGTATAGAATCTCTGACTCCTCATTGGCCAGTTAGAACTGAAGAAGCCCCTTAGATGAGAGGAGAAACTTCTTCAAGTCAAAAACAGAAGTTCTGTTTCTTTGGGTTCAACCTTCATGGAGAACCAGAACCTGGATGATGGGTGTGTTATGTGTTCAGAGAAATGTTGAGAGTGCCCTCATAAACCATAAAAATAACCATCAATATACTATTATTGATACTATTATTTCAATTTTATTATAATTGTTGTTGATAATGATGATGAGATTTAAAAAATTATTATTGTAAGGAAAGTAAGACATTTTTTTTGATTATATGTATTTAAAACAATCTTATCACTAATGAAACTTCATTTTTAAAAGTGAACAAAGCCATTATATATTTTCACAGGTTAACGTGACTATTTATCGGTCTGTTGAATTGTTGCGTGCGACTCTTAATACTGCATATTCATTTGAAGTTGAAGTAACTTCAATTAAAATCAGTTACTTAAGTTAAGAGTCTCCGTTCTACCCACTCATACCGCCTCCTCCTTCCCCGGACTAAGCTCAGCACCATGGGTGACCGGGCCTTCTGTTCTGCTGCCCCTCGTCTGTGGAATGCCCTCCCTGACCATCTCAGGGCTCCACAGACGACTGACACATTTAAAAAAGGACTTAAAACTTTCTTTTTTATCAGAACCTATAACTTTAATTAACGTTGCTGCTTTTTGGTCATGTTTTTATATAGTTATTATTTAATTTTTTATTGATGCTTTTATCTGCTTTTACTTTGTAGCACTTTGAGATTTGATCCAAATGTAAAGTGCGTTATAAATTAAATGTATTATTATTATTATTATTATTATTATTAAAGGCTGGCTGCTATTTCTTTTTTCATTTTCTTCTTTTATTTTGAAGTTAAGTAATACATATTTACTTTGTGACTCAGAAATATTTATTTCAGATTGATTCTTTTTATTGATTCTTTTTTTTTTTACGTCAGAAATATACCGAACCTTTTTGTGCGCCGGAACCAAATTCCGCTTATGGCATCCATTTGGCCAGGAGCGGCCCCCGAGCCTCAGACACAACAAATCGACATGGGATTTGTTGCCATACCTACAGACCAGGGGCCTTGGTGACCTCGTGACCTCAAGACACACCCCCTGGAACCAATAGCATAGCTCTTTCTGTTTCCCAATCGCCTGATCCCCATTTGCTTTTATCATTTTACGCGTATGACCTCAAAGGCCAATTGGATAGCACTTCCTGTTCATCTCTTGCTTTCATCCTCTTATCCTTTTTACCCTTTGATCCTTTCATCCTCACATTGTGACCTCAGAGGCCAACTGTATAGAACATGTTATGAACTGCTTGATCTCCACCATATCCTCCTCTTGCTCAGACGAAGGCTCAGTAGCCGAAACGTTTAGCAGACGTTGATATAAACTCCTTACGCCTCGGTCAAACTTTTGTTTTTCTGTTTATGCCCCCATTTTTCTCTCTTTCTATGCTATCTACATGTTTTTCGGTTGGAGCACAACATGCTAACACGAGAAGAATGACGCGTCCGCCTCCACTGTCCGACATAAAAGACCTTGTGTCGGAAAACATCCCACCATATCCTCAAAACAAACGCCCCAAAAATCCGTTTGTGCTTGTATCAAAGTATCTGGGCTGAAAAAGACAAAGAGTGTGTTGATGCATTTTAGCTTTTAGGTACATTAAATGACTGTTTAAGCGCAATTTAATCTGGGATTTGTAGTAAATAAATTTTTTCTACATTGACATATTTGAATTTTGCTGCGATTAATCTTATATAGCTATGAATAAATAATTAGCATAACTAAAAAAAACATCCAGCAGCCTCTTTCTTTCACGTCAGGAGGACATGACGCTCAAAACACACAAAGTTATTCTTTTATATTTTAATTATATTGTAATTAGTAGATCTTATAACGTTTTTAGGGGGTGTAATGTGTCGAGTTATAAAAATGTTCAAGTTTCAAGTTCTTACTCGCCTAAATACTCTCTGGAAAAAAAATAATTCTTAGAATTCACAGATGTTACAAACGCAGCGACATTTACAACGTTTACATTACTTTACCGTCAGAGTCATTTCTGAACACCCCCCCCACCCTCCCCTGATAATCACACATCATACATCCCGGTTTATTAAAGGTTATGTTGTCTTTTGTGAATACACAGTATGTTTACGTCATTTAGCTTGTTGCTAAGGCTAAACCTGTAATGAAGCAGTAAAGGTGCATTGTGTAAAAGTTTTCAATTACACGCTCCATATAAAGTAATATTCGTTCTCTGGTGGCGCCGCAGTCTCCCAAAACTACTTGACACATACTCACACAAATTCTGACACATAGTGAGTGGGTTGTGGTCCCGTTTTTAATATGTGCTCTGAGCCCCGAGGGTCGCAGGCGCTGGTTTAACCCGATTTATACGCCACCATCGCCCGAAATTAATACCACATGCCTGCAACCCCCAGCGCTGCACCCAGGTCAGCCGCTCAGGTGTTTATGATTTATCCCCTAATGAAGGCCCCGTCCATGACCCCGGCCAAGGTCAGGGGTCAGCCAGTAAACTCTAATGGCTTGCCACAGATAGATAGGTGTGGGAACTGGTGCGGTTTACAGCCAGTTCAGCAGAGACGCTGTCGTCGCCGCGGAGGTCTCGTAATGATTTGACATTGTCGACCTGAAAACGGAGTTCGATGCTGAAAAGCGAGTCGAGGCGACCGCGTGAGTGATGGAGGAAAATAGCGCTGAAGCAATCTGTCAATCATCAGAAAATGATGCTCCAATGATTAGAGTAATTGGTCGGTAAGTTGTTCAACCGTCAAGGAACAAAGTCCAACGTTCTCGTCTTCCAGATTCTTAAACGGAAAGATGTCGTTTGATGCTTTTGACATCGAGTCATACTAAATAATCATATGTCATCAGTAATGGGTTAAACCTAATTATCATAACGCCTGTAGTTGCTGGAGCTCAGCTTGTCCCCGCTGCTAGGGATGGAGATTCGTCCAGAACAGTTTCACCCAAAAATGAAAACGAATTCCTTCATCCACTCGTCAACAACAACTGATGAAGATGAGCAAAAACAAACACAAAATGATGTCATAGTGGTCGTACGCTGTTATCTAGTTCCCGAGAAGCTCTGACACGGTGAAGCGCGTCATCACATCTTTTTAAACGGTTTTGGGATCCCAGGGCATCCGGAGAACCGGATTATACCATGTGAGCCGTATGGAGTCCTGCTCTTTTTCTTTTTTTTCTGTTTTGTTGTTTATTTATTTATTTATTCACCACATAAATGTAGAGGGTTGGAGGGCAAAGACAACAAGATGGATACTAAAGTCGGTAAAAGCAGCTAGAAATCCCCCGGAGAACACAAACATCTAATTCACGGTTGAATTAAATGGACTCGTTTTCTTCAGACGGTCCTACATAGACTTTTGTTTTTCCTCTTCTCCCCTCATTTGCAAAATTTGATTTATATTCATACTAGTGTATTAAACTCACCAGCACCAGATTGGAGCTGAGGATTGTTTGATTGAGGATATTTAATTGAATTTTTAAAAAATTTTATTCCAGTTTCTTCTTGTTCCATTGGAATCTGCTGTGTCGGGAAAAACCAAACAATTCTGGATTTTTACATCTTCGTTCTGCGTCCGAACCATGAAAATACTTTGTGAACCGATCGAGGAATAAACCTTTTGAGGAGAGAACTCCGCTTTTGGGTGAACTCTCTCTCTAGTAAACATGGTTGGATTATAACAGACCTTCATTCATAATATGTAAAATTCCTGCTCTGAAGATTCAGTTACAATATATTGGATGAAAAATAATCATTAGTTTCAGCCTGAGAGATAAACAAACAGACACATTAAGTGTCGGTTCGGCTGAAATCGGAGAAGCCGCTGTCCTTTTCCACGCACACACACAATGTCCTTATAAGGGCATAGCCGGCCGCCCTGCTCGATAACACGTCCTCACCCCTTTGGTCCTCGTCCAGCACTTTCTCATCTCCCTCCCTGACACCGCTTCTATCTTTCTCCTCTTGCCACACACGGGGCTTTCTTTGCTCTCCTCGCCGCTGCTCCTTTCACAGCCGGGCCAACGGGTTTACTCCTGCCACTTCTATTCTCAGAATTACGGCTGTTGTTGCTCATGAAGCAGGAACGCCGCGCTGTGATGTGGCCAGATGTCCCACGGCTGCCTTGCACAACCCGGTGTGGTGCTTGTGTTGGCCGCACTGGCCAGTGTTTATCCAGGCCCCCGGGGCCCGTTGTGACCCTGCCGCTGCCGCACTGAGGAGGCGTTTGGCCTCGCGCTCTGTCGCCCACGGGAGGGCCTCAGAGGGGAGGAGTAGGAGCCGAAAAAACCCCACATGTAAAGTTTTGACTTAAATTAGAAGGTATGATATTCTCACACACTGGATGTCCTGTCCCGTATCTGATGGGAAGGATCCCACACACTCCTACGCCGACATCTGACCCCTGTAATGATAGTAGTTCTGACTTTATTCCTCACGGGCCGCGTACGTCTACGAGAAAGATTTCTCTTGGGAACTCAAGAGCTGAGAGTCAGAATTCTGAGAATAAAGTCAGAATTCTGAGAATAAAGTCAGAGTTCTGAGAATAAAGTCAGAATTCTGAGAATAATGTCAGAATTCTGAGAATAATGTCAGAATTCTGAGAATAAAGTCAGAATTCTGAGAATAAAGTCAGAATTCTGAGAATGGAGTCGTGTTCGGAGTTTAAAGTCAGAGTTCGGAGAATAAAGTCAGAGTTCACGGTTAAAGTCAGAGTTCACGGTTAAAGTCAGAGTTCTGAGAATAAAGACATAATTTCAAGAATAAAGCCAGATTTCAGAGAATAAGGTCAGAATTCAGAGTTTCAAGTCAAAATTCTAAAAATAAATTCAGAATTCTGAGAATAAAGTCAGAATTCTGAGAATAGAGTCACGTTCGGAGTTTTAAGTCAGAGTTCGGAGAATAAAGCCAGGGTTTTGGAGAATAAAGCTAGAGTTCGGAGAACAAAGCAGGAATTCAGAGAATAAAGTCAGAGGTCGGGGTTTATAGTCAGAATTCTGAGAACTAAGTCAGTTCTGAGAATAAAGCCAGAATTCCTAAAATAAAGCCAGAACTTCAAGAATAAGGTCAGAATTCAGAGTTTAAAGTCAGAATTATGAAAATAAATTCCCTTTTCTCTCTGAGTGATGCGACAAACTAGACGACACTTGGCGCTTGCTCACAAACACAGACAGACGGATAAACAGACCAATCACAAAAGCTCCTCACATCCTTTTTGATGGAGGTCATACACTCTGAACCAAGAAACCAGGGAAAAGAAGAATTCCGATCTATTTTTATCGCTCAAGCTCCTCAATCCTTCGTGTGCCACTAATACCGTACTTCTAGAGTCACTTATGAGGGAGGAAGTCTAGGATGCCAGTTTGAGTGGCTCACCCCTCTCCTGCCACCCTCCCCCTCCCAGAAGAAGCTGTGATGTCACTGTCACATGGTGCCAAAGGCTGTTAATATGTCTGGGAAAAAAAGAAATAGGTGTTTGCTTAAGTTTTTTTTAAGTTTTTTCCCCTTTAACAACAAACTCACTGAGTTTTTTCTCCGTTAGAATTTGCAGCAGGTGACTAATCACCTCCATGGGGGCTGAGTGGCGTTGGCGTGATTTGTCACATACGACAGTCTGGTGGCTGTGGGGAATTGCTGGAAAGAGAAAAATGAAACTTAACACCCAGATTCCCTCAGACTTACTGTCCCTCTGTTGGATTCGACAAGGGGCTCTATCTCTCACACCGCCCAGGATGATCTAAACTCAGCAGGAATGTGCTTCTGTTTTCTCTAACAGTCCACCAATAAACAGCAGATCTCCATTTTCTGGAGCGAGAGCTCCGAATGGGACAGAAAAATATCCCGGTGGAAATCCAGTGTAAAGCCAAGCAAACAGAAGCCTGCATCTGCCTGCAGGTTCGCACCGCAGCTAGCTTCTCTCTGGTTAGCTTAGTTGTTAGCCATAACAAACAGCTCTCACACTGACGCTGAAGAGGGGGATTAGCGTTAGCCGGGGCGCTAAATGGACTCCATATTACTGGGACATGTGAGACAGTGCAGTACTCCACAGTCTGTTGGCAGGAAACCTGTGCAAATAACCGCTTCGTATATTTATTTGTCCCTCGTATTCCACAAACACACAGCGCCTCAAAGTACCCCGAAATATAGCTCAGGCAAAAAAAACCGGCAAAAACTCCGGTTTAATCCGCAGGTATTAGCAGTGCGTTGGTCTAAGGCTCCATGTTGTGTGAATGTTTCGACCACCGTCCAGCTCCAGCTCCAGGATAATCCGAGGGTTTATTTGGGAAAGTCCTCCACCCTGGGTTCTCTGTGGTTCACGCTTGGCAGTATAGAATAATATACTGTTATGTTAGGAGTGGAGACCCGTTAGCATTAGAGAAGTTAGAGCGGCGCTGCCAAAGTCAATGCTGCCCCCTCAAACACTCGCACACATCCCGCCGCTCAGCCCCTTCATGCCACGGGGTCATCTTTCTGCTTCGGTTGAAGCTTCGCCCAAAAGGTCAGATCCAATGTCAGATTTGTAACAATATATGGTTTCCATTTATCGGGAGGTTATTTTCAAAAGAAAGTCTCGGTCAGACGGCGTCAGAGGGATTTGGCAATATCTCGTGAGACGGAGCGCAGACGAATGGGACTTCTTAGTCTTTCAGTTTCTGGGCTATTGATTAGAAAAGACCAGTTTGATAGATAATCAGGTGAAGACCGGCGATCTGACACCTCAAAGGAGAGTCACTCGGGTTAGCCACAAAGGCTAACCCCTGTCCCTCGGCTCACCTTGGCTTTAAAGACGTCACATGGTTGGCGAAGTTTAAACCTTCACTCATCCCCAACGCCGCCCCTCAATCTGTTTGTGTGTGTAGATCACCATGGTAACCAGGAATCTCGTCGAGAGGCCGCCGGTGTTGAGCAGCGCTAATTGCGCTATCAGTCGAGGGCCCCGTGTTTCTTGTCAGAGCCTCACAGGACTACAGTCAAAACCTGAAGTTCAGGGGTATTTGGTAAGAGGCGATGAACAAAAACTGATATTGTTTTCCAGACTTTTCTTATCGGCTCGCCTCTCTTTCTCCACAACCTCCCTCTCTTTCCCCACACGTTTGCACTCCCTGTTCTGTCCATCCTTTGATTGCATCAGATCCAGTTCAAAAAAAGTCAACTCTCATTATCTTTGCACCCCTCCGGCCCCGTCCCAGCGCCGCTCGCATCACATTTCTCCCTTTCTGCACCCTCCCTGTCAGTTGAGTCAGCCCAGAAGGAGGGCAGCGGTCTGTCAGGTGTGAATAGACGCTGTGTTGGCGGAGCTGAGCGCATGACCTCTTCTGGATGCAACGCAAGCCAGTCAGAATGTGAATTGTGCAATAATGGTGATGGCAGACACTGACAGGTCTTTGTCCCTGCTGGAATTCAGCCAGTCTCTGACTTGGGGAAGATTCTCCTGCAGAATCGGCAAGCATTCCTGCAAGTCAGGTATTTTGTGCATGACCCAGTCTCGACAAAAGAGACGTGTATTAAATGTCGGCGCGTCCATTTGGATGTACGCGGGGGTTAGGAGACGACGTCCTCAAACATGTGGGAGTGGAGAGAGAAATTAAGGGTTACATTTTTCTTTTCGAACGTAGCACAAAGGCTTTCGCTCCCCGGGGGCCATTGCTCAAAGACAGAGTGGGATTAGTGGGCTTCGGTTCTGGTTGAACTCCAAAACAGGTGTGTAAAATCTTTGTTCAGGTAACTTAAGCGTTTCTATTACAACTGTGGAAATCCAAATAAAGTCCTGGCTATTTCTTTCTTTGCCATCCTCCCGACACGGCCAGTTCAGACAAGCTCACGACAGAAATGACTCAACTGGAAAAAATCTGGAAAAATACTTGGAGTGAGTCTGTGTTTTTGAGAAAATGTATGTCATCCATCACTTCACGATGGGAATGTGGCCTCTTCACTTCCAAGGTTACCAAGTGGATCTAAAATTGTGTTCAGAAGAAGGAGAATGTAGTAAGATTTTCAAAAAAGAGCTCTAAACAGACTGGCATGGTGATGCAAGACGTGCACCAGGTCCTGGAAGAGGAAAGTTGGATTAGGAAGGACCTGGATGATCTACTTGTGCAAATGGAACATTAAATTTCTACTTGGTGAAGGTTTGGCATGTTTTTAGATTTGAATTTACTGCGCTGTCTTATTTTTTCCAGAGCCATTGTGCCATTCCGCCGAGACGTGGGCCAACACTTTTATGTCAAAATCAGTCTGACAGAACCGAGATTTGAATTTCATCCTTCGGTTGAATCTAAATAAGCAGATTGACTTTAATGTTCAGGGACGTAACCGCTAATTGAGTGTTACACAAATATCTTTAGATCGGACTTTGTGAGGTGAGCTCATTTGTAGGGCTTTCACACCGCTGTAAGACGGACGTTATTATTAAGGCATGTCCATGTAGGGAATTTATTACAAAGTGAAGGAAGGGCGGGAAATGCAATAGATAGATAGGATAGACGGATACATAATTAGATAGAGAGATAGAGAGAGAGATAGGCATAAAGAGAGATAGATACATAAAGATTTAAACTGTTAGAGGCAAAGGGACATAGATATATAAGAGACAGATAGATAGAGAGATGGCGACATAGATATAGATATAGATTTATAAACATATAGATATATATAGAGATAGAGATATACAATGTTACATAGATTCATAGCTAGATAGATACATAGACAAAGAGAGATAGATACATAGAGGTAGATGCATAGAAATATAGATATATAGTGACGGATACATGGAGAATTAGAGACATACAGTAGATACATAGAATCATAGAAATAAATACATAGATACACATAGAGTGGGAGACATAGAGATATAGATGGAGACCTAGAAAGATGCATAGATACATAGAGATTTAGAGACATTGATATAGATGGAGCCATTAATAGAGATATACTGTAGATAGATAGAGATACATATAAAGATAGATGTTGATAGATTCCCCACTTACATACATATTGAAATAAAAGCATTTAGCGAATGCAGAAATACAAGATAAAAAGAAGAAAATACAACTATACATTAAATGCTGATCCGTGTTTTTGGATACATTTAGCTAATGAGCAAACTTTACGTGACTACAGAGAACAGCAGACCTAGAACTAGGACTCCACCAATCTTCGAAAAATCATTGTCTGGCCAGTCTTCGAATTTAGAAGAAAATTAGCTCCGAGCGTAAGGCCACAATTCTCAAGACCTACAGTTTTTGGAGATGATCCACTCATTGATCCTTCACAACTTGTCCAACGTCAAAGTCTCTCTGGTCCTTCCACATATTTCCTGCTTCCTTCTTCAGGACAAAATGTTCAATCGCTGTCTAACATCCCACTAACAGGTGCCGTCTCAACGGGATAATCAAGGTAGTTCTGATTCGACCCGTCAGTGGTTATAATATTAAGGCTGATTGGTGTGTATACTGCTGCAGCGAGTACAGCCAAAATCCCCTCAAACCCGCAGTCCTCTTCCTGGTTCCCCCACATCCGAGACTCCAGCTGACGGCGCCCTTCCCCATCCTGCCTGTGTGCGACATTTCTGCTCATTTCTCTTCATCCTCCTCCTTTTTCCCATCGTTCTCCAGCCCAGCTGTGCCAACGAAGCAAGCGCTACACTTTTCCCTCTAGTCAGAAAAAGAAAAAAAAAATGAATGATGGAAAACAAAGACGAGAAACGGTTAAGTGAGAGAGAGAGTAAGAGAGAGAGAGAAAGTGATTGAGTCTCCTCTATTCTGGCACGGTTTCTGCTGTCTGCTCAGTTTTCACGGCCCGCGGTTTTATTAGACTTTCCGCCGAACCGTGGGCAAGGTTAAACGGCCACCGCCGCCCCGTTTGGGTTCGAAACCTCCCGTTATCCTCCCCCCCCCTCCCGGCTCCTCTCACCCACCTCCAACCCCTCCTCCTGGCCGTCCTGCGGTGCCGCTGCCAGTAAAGGAAACACATTAACACCCGAGCCAGTAACAGAGCGAGCTTTGTCTGCGGCCAGGCAGGCCGCTCCATTAAGCCCACGCTCTGGGCCGGACCGCACCAATTAGAGCAGGCAGGGAGCGCGGCCACTCCAAACAGAGGTGTGAGCTTTACAAGGAGCCTACAGGTGTGCTTGTGGGGAAATAATAGACTTTATTACTGATTGGGTGTAGTGTTCTTTGCTGTATCCCTCTGACACATGTTTAAGGGCCAACCCGGCTCTGCAGAGTTTTGACAACCTGTATTTAACCTGCAAACGTGAGTTTCCCCTGGAATCAAACCCCCCCGCCATCCACTTCACTATAGTAGCCAACCTCAGCTCTTGTTACTCACCCCACCGGGCCTTAATACATAATATACTGGCCTGCAAGTCATGAAAATGAAATCATTGTGTAATCTATTACTCAGCCCTGTCCGGATAAACAGCCGTTTCCAGGTTTTTTTTTTTAAATTCCTGTCAGAGGAGGCACATATGGCTTACTCTCCTCCGTACGCACTGAGCTAAAGGGAAGGGTCAGTACTCATCCGCTCAAAGTCCGCTGGACTGAATTCAGTAAAACTTCACATACACTTTGTAGGGGCTCGAAAGGATTCTACTCATAATTGGTTTCCTCAATTTGGTGAATTTTATTTTATTTGGCACGTTTGAACTCCAACCATTTCCATGTCAGCTCGCTCACTCTCACCTTTGATAGAGTTTGTGGAATATCCATTCAGCGCAAATCTAATTTAATTCTGGTAGCGGGCCACTCTCTGACTCAAAGTTTCCCTGTTTCTTCATTTTCTTGAGCGTCGTATCGATGACCAGATCTGATAATTACGCACAGACTACTGGATATTGATCAAACATGAAAGAACCAAGAGAGAATCTTTTATGAATGGATTAGGAAGTTATTCAGGAATGTGTTTTTTTTTCTACTCTTGTAAGACAGGCGTTTTCTTTTCCTTTTTTTTTATTTCTCAGTTACACTTGGACTGCGTTGATGGACCACCATGAAACCGGGTTGAGGGATGGGTCACACGCCATGCGTGAAACCATCACATTTTAGTATGGATCCAGATAAGTGGATGGTTCCTTGAATTTCATAACATAGTGAGATAGAACAAAAAGTTCTTGATGGGCTTTTTATGAAACCTGATGGAAGAGACGGAGGAATGTGTTCTACCCAGAACCTTTCCGGTTCATTGATTCGTTAAAACCCAGAAGAAGGGAGATTTTAAATACTGCAATATAGTGATACCAATAAAACCTCTAAATGTTTGACTTTAGGTCCTACACAAATGGTAAATGCTTGAGCTCCTTTTCAGTCTGCAGCACCTATATGCTAAAGAGCAAGGGGCCGAGGATGGAGCCCTGAGGGACACCACGGATCAAAGGGGCCACTGAGGAGAAGGCATTACTCATGGATATTGACAAAGTCCTCTTTGACTTCTTTATTATTGGTATATAAAAGCCTGTGAGGACTTACTGAACAGAATTATGTATTTTGGTACAACCCTAAAAAGCCTAATAAGGGTCTAATAGCTTTAAAAAAACATGTTCTACCAAACGATTCAGATGATCTAATTACACAAATTGAGTATTTTTCCGTGACATACACAATTTCATAATGAACAAACTTTATATGTCTGATGTTCACTGTTCAAAAACAAGCTTGACCAAACGGTTTGGTATTTTCTGGTAAATTTAGAGTCGCCCCAAAGAAATAAATCACGCAAAGAAATCCTTTTTCCACAGCTTTTTCTTTTCCCGGTGAGAACATTAGTGGTTCAGAATAAGAACAGTGAAATTGGGAGCTTCCGAGGCAGATGGATATCCT
Organism: Lophius piscatorius; assembly: GCA_009660295.1. Taxonomy (NCBI): domain Eukaryota; kingdom Metazoa; phylum Chordata; class Actinopteri; order Lophiiformes; family Lophiidae; genus Lophius; species Lophius piscatorius. The sequence continues at coordinate 136,114 of VRLP01000870.1, forward strand.
GACCTTTAACCCCTAACATGGGTCACTAAAACAAGAACATCCATCCTCTGCGTCTTTAAAAATCCTCATGATCCAAGTTTGTGACAAGGGCTCTCTTTTAGAAGGCAGCAGCTAAGAATACCTCACCAGGACTTCCTCCAGAGACCCAGACATCCTTCACCGCTTTCTGCCTGACTGCTTTTCCTCTTGACCAGTCGTCTTAGGCTCATGTGGAAAATAGGTGGAGTCCCCCATGTCAGATATTTGCTTTGATTGACATTCTGTCCATTGACTAATTGCTCAGTCGTTTGAGCGCTGGAGATATGACATGTGAGTGTGTGTGTTGGTGTGTGTGTTGGTGTGTGTGTTGGTGTGTTGCTGGATATTTGACTACAGTTAGCGCGAGCAGAGGTACCTACCAGAGCGGATGACCCTGCCAGGTTGAAGATCAGCCCCAGGGCCGGGTCTAATAGAAGTAAGGCCAGATCTAGACACCAGAGGGTCTTTCCCTCCACCATTTATTCAGGGTTCTGTGGACACATGCTATTACCGAATCAATCCGTAGATGGATGTTGAGATCCGACTGTTTAGACGTTTAGCCCCCCAAATGATGAATATTTCCCCCCAGTTTCAAGCTGGTGGATAATCGACGTTTTTTTAATTCTAAATCCATAAAAAAAACATTTATGGACCCTTAGTGTCGCAGCAATGGAAGAAAATGAAAAGTTGACAAATTCAAAAAAAGTATCTGTCTATACTTTTGTATATACTTATATATATATTCAGTTCATTTTATGACCCCCTCAAAGGGGGGGTGTACAGCGTTAACCCTGTTTACGTACGCATAACTGGGAATAGTCGATCCACATCTCCTATATAAAAAAAAAAATCCCTGGGCAGACTTTAAAGACGTTTCATGAATCCTTTGTAGGATCCATCTCATCATTTGTTTTCTTCAATTTGCTCCCACCGTTACAATTCCAGGCACATTTGAACAGTCATTTCAAAACATCGTGTCGGTTTGCCTCATCTCTGATTGGTGGTATATTCCATCCACATGGGCTTGAATTGAGTTTTCATGGTAACGGGGAGAATTCCAAAAAAGTCAAAAGAATCCCCCATCTTATTTGTTCCCACTGTATTGTTTTGCTGTGAAGCAGATTTGTGTATAAATACACATCAGGCGATGTTCCGTCGGCATTAGGTTTGGGTTTTCGTGATGACTAAATTCTCATCTTCGGGTGGAACTGTCCCTTTAAAGCCTAGCCATCTATATAAAGACTACATAGAGCCTTGTTTAAACTTCATTAAACTCCAGCCCAAAGCCGCGTCGACTCGGGGGCCATGCGATCCGCTACCAACACACAACATGCTGTATTTTCTCAGAGCGTGTCTAACCTCCCGGGCTCTGTTTTTGCTCAGCCTGCCCAGGGCTGTCGCTTCTCCATGAAATAATTACTACAAATTTGGTGCATTCGCATGATTGGGTTCATGGGATTTTCCTGCGTCTGAAGGCGGGCTCTGCTCCATGTCAGGCCAACAGTGATACAGTGTTGTGATGGAGCCGCCGTTTTATGGTCAGGATGGGTGCGCTAGCTTAAAGGCAACATTCATCTCAGACAAGATGAGTCGAAAAAAAAAAAAAGAGTTTGCAGGACCTCTTAAGAGGTCTTCAGAGAAGTTCATGCAAGACTGTGGGAGATTTATTTACTGCGGTTAATGTGTTGGTTAAAAATAGCCAACTCTTTGATGCAAGCTTCTCCTTTCAAGTTATATTTTGACGAATCCCCACATATCTGCTATTCTGGCGTTAGCACATAATGCAGGGGGAACTTAGCGAGAGCTAAAAACCTTCCAGCTTCCATTAGCCGTTCCAGCGAATGTGCTGGAAATATTAGATATGACACTCTAATATTTAGTGTTCCTTCAGCATAATCAGTGTTTGGGTTTGTGGTCTGGTGCCGTCACTCTCCGGCTCTCTATAGCATCTCCAGAGAACACGACACCCGCACTCGCTGTGCCGCCAAAACACCTAAAGACCACTCCAACCCTTCCAGTGGCACAGAAGTCATCATTAGGAGCTCTTTCTTTTTCTTACCAAACTTAAAGTTGCCACATGTTTCGGCTCCGCGGGGGGGCGTCCGTGGTGATTCATGACTCGGACACTGCGCCGACCGATATGTGGTTGGTATGGATTCTTACCACGCTGAAACAGCAACTTATAAACGCGCTACGGGGGGTTAACCGCACCCCCCTCAATAGTAGCAACGCAAGTAGAGGAGCTAGAAATAGGAAAACCTGCTTTTTGAATAGGAGCATAAGTTATTCAAATATATGGTCTGGAGAACACACGTCACACATCCGAGACTAATCAGACATAATAAAGCGCAGGCACCATGGATTCTACAAATCCCAGAATGCACTGCCTTAGCCGTCGCGTCAATCAAGAGAGCTGGCGCCAGATCTCCTTCCCTGCTGCCTGGGTTTTCAGTTATCAGCGTTGTCCGGTTGCTCCAATTAACTGTAGACTCATCCTTAGAAGAGATCCGGAGGAGACGTGGACGAAAAAAACAAGTTAGTTAGTTAGTCGCATGTGTGTATCAATAAATAGAACGCCCGTTTTAATTAACTGCCAAGTGCACGCCCGCTCAACATGGTGCACATCGGTGCTGTGGCGTTAAAAATCAGAAACATTTAATGTGAAAGGCACCTAGAGGCTGTTCATACAACTGACTGTTTTTTCTGAGGTGCAGCTGCTCCTGACCGCAGTAATATGATCAAGGAACAAAAGCCTACTTTTACTGTTTTACCGTGGCTCTTAATGATATTATTACCGTGAAACTCCTGCTGATAAAATGAGCTTTTGTCTGCAGTAAATCACCCATTCGTGTGTTATGTCTGTCGGTACTGCCTACGCAGCACAGACAGAATCTCCAGATGTGTGACGTCGCAGTACTTCCTTAAAAGGAAGGTGGCTGCACACAGGCATGGACAGGGCATGCCTAAGACAGCGGACCCTCCAGGGTAAAATGATGCTTCACAAACTGTGTAATGCACCGTACTCTCATCAGCCATAACATTATGACTACTGACAGGTAGCTCACAATAGCATTGGTAATCTCGCTACAGTGGCACCAGGCAGAAGTTGAGGTCTCTTAGCCTGCAAGTGAACATCTTGCATGGAAAATGGGCAAGCTTTGGGATCAGAGCAATTTTGACATGGGCGAATTTATGATGTCTTGATGACTGGGTCCGATCATGTCCAGAGCTTCAGGTCTTGTTGGGTATTCCAGGTCTACAGTAGTTAGAACCTCCCACCTTTGTCAAAGGAATGACAACTGTTGGACCGGTGACAGGGTCAAGGGCGCCAAAGGCTCGTTGATGGTTATGGGGAGTGAAAGCTAGCCTGAGTTGTCCAATCCCACAGAAGAGCTACTGTTGCACAAATTGCTGAAAAAATAGTTCTGATACAAAATGTGTCGGAACACGCAGTCCATCACAAAGCTGCTACAGACTCGTGGTTATAATGTTATGGCTAAATGATGTATGTATTTTTCCCCTCCTGCGGCGTTCGTCATCGCCAGAGTAGTTCGGTTATTGTCACAGCCACACTGGCAGAACCACGGTGGTCCAGTTTGGTTGGCATCGTTCTGTGGAATGTCCCTTTTTCTGACAGGCTGACACTCTGAGTTTGGTTTCCGTCTCCAGCTGTGGTTCGATACCGAAGCAGGGAATTAAAGAGAAACATGAGAGTGATTGATTCAGCGGCGTGGATGTGAGATGGGGAGGAATTGATTGACTCTGGGTGGGTTTTTGTTTTGGCTGGGGAGGACTTGGAGCAGCAGCAGAGGTTTGGAAGAGTGTGTGTGTGTGTGTGTGTGTGTGTGTGTGTGTGTGTGTGTGTGTGTGTGTGTGTGTGTGCGTGTGTGTGTGTGTTCGCTGTGTCTATGTGCCTGTCGTTGTGCGTATTTGATTGTGTGTGTATGTTACTGTCTGTGTGAGTGTGTATGTGTGAGTGTGTGTGTGTGTTACTGTCTGGGTGAGTGTGTATGTGTGAGTGTTTGTGTGTATGTGTGTGTTACCGTCCGTGTGAGTATGTATGTGTGAGTGTGTGTGAGTGTGTAGGTGTGTGTGTGTGTTACTGTATGTGTGTGTGTGTGTGTTACTGTATGTGAGTGTGTGTGTGTTACCGTCTGTGTGAGTGTGTGTGTGTGTGTGTGTGTGTGTGTGAGTGTGTGTTTGTGTGTGTTACTGTCTGTGTGAGTCTGTGTGTGTGTTACCGTCTGTGTGAGTGTGTGTGTGAGCGTGTGTTTGTGTGTGTTACTGTCTGTGTGAGTGTGTGTGTGTGTGAGCGTGTGTGTGTGTGTGTGTGTGTGTGTGTGTGTGTGTGTGTGTGTTACCGTCTGTGTGAGTGTGTGTGTGTGTGTGTGTGTTACCGTCTGCGTGAGTGTGTGTGTGTTACCATCTGTGTGAGTATGTATGTATGTATGTGTGTGTGTGTGTGTTACCGTCTGTGTGTGTGTGTGTGTGTATGTGTGTTACCGTCTGTGTGTGTGTGTGTGTGTGTGTGTGTGTGTTACCGTCTGCGTGAGTGTGTGTGTGTGTTACCGTCTGTGTGAGTATGTATGTATGTATGTGTGTGTGTGTGTGTTACCGTCTGTGTGTGTGTGTGTGTGTGTTACCGTCTGTGTGTGTGTGTGTGTGTGTGTGTGGACTGTAATGGCGAGGGTTCCCTGTTTCATCTATCAGCTCTGACTGTGTTTGTTTGGATGCGTTACATCTCAGCGAACCCTTCTGACCTTTAAATGTTAAACCCTCACACACTTTTTCACTCCTGTGTTTCAGGTTCAAACTTTGTGACGCGTAAGATCAGCCGATCTGTGGCAAAGATTCACCTCGGCCAGCTGGAGAGATTCAGTCTGGGCAACCTGGACTCCAAGAGGGACTGGGGCCACGCCAGAGACTATGTGGAGGTAAAACACACAGGGGAGCAGAGAGCAGAGAGTTAGACGCAAACTGGAGAGCCCATGTTTTCCCAGATCATTTGAGGCCGCAGTTTGGGATCTGCATGGAGCCTCCTATGATTCCCTGCCAGAAGAGAAACAGATAGAGAAAGAAAGGGGGGGAGTGGGGGTGGGAGGAGAGGCAGAGGGACTCATGCTGTGAGGCCACAGACTGCACTCTGGTTTCCCACAACTCACCCATGTCCCAGATCCCTTCAGGCCCCCATCGCCATTCCCCCAACGCCCGCAGAAGAAAGACAGATATGAAGGGAACGCCGTGTCCTGGGGACGATGACAGAAATATGGTGTTTGTGTTAACGTAATGGTGCCAGCAGCAAGCAGAGAAAGGAGCGGGGAGATGAAACGAACAGCGGGGTCGCCACGTCCAGGAGCAGACGGCGCTCAGCGTTTCTGAATCCGTGTGTTTTTCCCCCATGTGTGTGTGTGTGTGTGTGTGGACGCGAACATTCCTACGCGTACGTCAAAGTGTGCGATAGGTTACGCTCGGAACATGTGTGTGTGACTGTTGAGATGAAAGACTCGACGGGTCGCCTTGTCTGACAGCAGACCTCACCGAGGAGCGTGTTTTTATTAGGAGGTGATGGCGGCGGAGGTGGCGGGGGGCGCTCTTTGAGATGGGAGTGCGGGTGAGGAGGTTATGGCGGCGAGCCTCAGTTTAACTGGCGTGGCGGTCCCGGCGTCAGAGGAGGATTGTAGTCAAGCGGAGGTTCACGCTGTCGAGGCGGAGAACTTGGGCGTCGATGGCGACGGCGAGGAGTCGGTCAGCGCTCCGCGGGGAGATTCCTGATCCCTCGCCTTCCAGCGTAAACACTCGGAATGTTTTAGCGCTTATCAAGGAAGTCTGATCGGAATTAGGTTTGGAGAATTGAAGATCAAAAAGGTTTGCGGGAAAGGATTTCTGTTGTTACGCAAACGGGTTCACATCTGGCCAAATAAAAAGTTGTGTATTTAAGAGGAAGGAGCCGAGGGAGCGTCGATCCACTAGAGCCCAACGGTCCCCTTTAATTCTATCGACCCCGGTCCAAACTCATAACCCTGAAACCATAATTTCAGGTTTCTGCATTTATAACAGCCCGACATCCTTAAAATATATCCCCACAGACCCGCTTTAATGTGATGTCATCATCTTTATTGGTGTCGGTCCTATTTTATTGTGCTTTTATTTTGTGAGCTTTTCTTTTTCTTTATTTCATTTTCATTCTTCGGGTTCCCTTTGGTTTAATTGCTTTTATTTTTGTTTCATGATTTCACTCCTTTTTCTGTTATTTTTCATTATCATTTAGACTTTCTCTCTTCTCTATTTTATTCATTTTTAATCCAATTTTTTTTTATCAGCTTTGAATCTTTTTTTTTATCAAACTATTGTAAGTTATTATTTAATATAAGTCATTTATTATTGATATTAGCGGTAAACAAAATCAACAAACAGACTGAAGTGGGCTTGAACAGACAGTTCGTTCAGTTTATAGTTATCTTAAACTTTACTACCGTGATTAATAGGAAATCTGTTTTTCCCATATTTTATCTGACTCCATTTTCCATTTTGCCTATGAGGTTATTTTTTTGTTTTTTTTAAATCCCCCTTATTATCTTTGCAGTTGAGGAGGATTTAAGAAATATTTCAGTTCGAACACGTATCATTTGTGACACGATGATGATGAGGATGATGATGAAGGTTGATTAGGTTGTTTTTGTCGTTTTAAAAAAAAAAAAATTCTTTAGTTTCAAGCCTTCCAACGAAAACCGTTGGAATTTTATGCGTTTTCTATTTCTTCTTTTACATTTTGAAGCCCGAACACTTTGAGAACAATCAGAAGTTGGCACTTTGAGATTTGATCCAAATGTAAAGTGCGTTATTAATCAAATGTATTATTATTATTATTATTATTATTATTAGAAGTGACGTCGAGAACTCCATGAAGTCCGACCCTTTAAAACTTATATTATTTTCAAACGTCAGTGAATACTTTTTGATCTTGGGCCCGGAAGCATTGGGAACATATTAGTCCCGCCCTCAATCAGTCTGTCTTCAGTGTGGAGGCGGAGCCTGCCTTTAATCTGTCATTGTCTCTAAGAGCAAAATCAGCCCCACATCCTTTTTTTTATGAAATCATGGACCTAAAGGGGTTTTGGTAGCTGCTGAGTTTGGAATGAGGAATCTTCTGGAATGATGAACGAAGCATCTTTTGGCACATTTATACCACAGTCTTCTTCACCTTCATCTTTTCGCTGTTCCCGTTCGTGGGATTCACAGCGGATCATCAGTCTCCATCCACAGCCACCGCCGGTACCCTCCCGGCTAACAGAACCAGTGATGGTACTTGATGACCCGAGCTATAAACACCTTTGACCAATAAAAGAGTATTTCCTGTCGGCTAAAAACACCTGTCGCCGCAATTTTTTTTTTCTGTATTTTGTAAATTCTAGTCAATTCAATCTACTTAAGAAGAAAGTCTGCAACAAAAACCTCCAAGTAAGGTAGATTAAGTTTAACTTTTAAGGCTAAATACTGTTTTTTAATCTAAATTGATGAAGCGCTTTATTTGGGTTGGCTTTAGAAAGAACTCAGAAAACAACGAGAAACACTTTTACATCCCGTAGTCACATGTTCTCATCATCCAATCACGGATTTCACTCACATTCCAGTGCGTCACATGTTCAATCCCGGCTATAAACGGGCGAATTGTTCAAAGTGTGAAGAAACTGAGGCAAAAAAAAATCTGCTTTTTGTTCAACGTGAAAAAAAAAAAAAAAAAATATAGAGTCCAAATATCTCAAAAGTCTTTATGTCATTGATCTTGAAAACAGAACAAACTTTGATGTAAGGAAAATCAAAAAGGACTCCCCAGCCAGCGTTGGTTTACAGACGTTTGATCAGGCAGCTAAAAGCGCTCCATGTTTCTTCACTCGGCTGATCATCCTGACTCTAAGTGAAGCATAAACAGTTTGCTGGGTTTGATTTATAGCGGATGTCTTCAGTGCGGCGGTGGCTGTCATCTTTGAAACAATTTGGCGGATCAGACATATTTGAAGCAGAAGGCCACATGTTCATTTGCATAGAGGGGAAAAAAAAGAAGCTTTTTTTCCCGCCCATGTTGCCCCTGAGTGAAACAACACGACCGCTTCTCATTCCTGGTTCTGGTTCTCGGGTCACACTCGACAGATTTTTCCTCATCCTGTCATGTTCGCCGGATTGACCGGTTGTTGTTGGTGGCCGTGTGTGTACGTGTGTGTGTGTGTGTGGACTCGCCTGTCCAGAACACCCCGGCTTGAGACGCTCCAGGTTTCCTGTGGGAACGGCCGACATTCCAGTTCTGGTGATTCAGGCACCTCCTCGCCGTGTGTCTCCAGTTTCCGAAAGGCAGATTTCGGGAAGCCAAACAGAAGCCCGAGGTGCTGAGGGGAACCGGTGGAGGAGGGGGGGAGTGTGGGAGGGGAGACAGACAGACATGTGTTTGTGGCACGTCTTTGCATCATGCATAAATGAACCAGCCCCCCCCCCCCCCCTGTCTGACTTTGAAATATCCATCCAGCCAGTGTCAGCACTGTGTTTCCATGGCGAAGCCAAACAACCAGCATTTTGTAAACAGAACCATGTGTGTCTGCTTTAGGCTGACAACTGCTTTTCCTCCCTCTCCTCCACCCGCTCCTCAACCCCACCCAGGACAGGGAAATTGCTCGTAATTGGCTGTGGATGGATTGCGGGTGGCAGTAGGGGCGTGCTGTGTGTCTGCGCTAATGACGTCTGAAGGCGTGCGGCCGGCTGGGCATCGTCTGCGCCGAGTATCGGGTGTCCGTCCCAGGCAGTCAGTCGGACCTGGAGCTGCTCTCGGCGCGGTCCTTCATTGTTATTATGGTATTATGGGATAGATGCGGGGAGCCCGGTCTAACATGGACAGATAGAATGATTTAAATCCTCCTGATCTCATTTTCCTCAAAGGTGCTCAGCTCTAGATTCTTTTTTTCTTCTTTTTCAGTTTCCTGATGACGTATGAGGCGTTCAGCTGCCCCGTTTGTTTTGCGTGTGGTTTTTCGGGGATTTGGCAATAGAGAACAAATGTCTGCGAGAGGGAAACCTGAGCTTAAGACTCCATCGAAGCAAATAGAGATGAAGGAGTCTAGCATCTTTACCAAGGACTGCCCCCGCCCTCCCCCTCCTCTCTCTCCTGTCAGCCTCTGCCCTCACCCTGAGTTGGACCATGGTGGGCACAGCTGTTTGGAGCCCCCACCCTCATGCACCCTCCTCCCTTTCTGGCTGCAGAGAGCCATTTCCTGTGCAGAGTAGAGGGCTGGCTGGGAGGGAGCAGGAGTAAAAGTCAGCCTGGCGGTTTTGGCCTTCTCTTCTCTCCTTCAGGCTCCATCCTGCCTCACTTTCTTTCTCCTTTTTTTTTTTTTTTTTTCTATTTCCTGTCTTGCTAGCCTTTAACTTTGAGTGTTTTGTACTCCTGAAAAGCTGTGTCACTAGACTAGCGTCTCCAGCTCTTACTTGGCGAGCAGCTCCCAGATATTTCCCCCTGACGTCTAATAACCGGGGCTTAGTTTCCCCCCTGACTGGAGCTTGCGTTGCTGTTCTCTTCTCGCTGCTGGACTGGAGCAGAAACTGTTGCCAGATGAGATGAAGCTGACCCGCTGACACGCCGTCCCCTCCTCCCTGCTCTTGTCCTGCTCACATATTTATTTTCAAAATATAATTATCTGTAAAACCCTTTGGAAGGTGTTTCCTCGCAGTCCTTAGGTGTGTGTGTGTGTGTGTGTGTGTGAATGTGTGTGTGTGTGTGTGGTTGCCCCTGTGTGGCGGGAGCTGTCTAATTCCTGGCATTGTGTCGAGGCAGCGAGGTGACAGGACGGCCCTGATGGTGTCATTTTTCACCTCCTCTATTTTTCTTATCCTCCTTTTCCCCCGCTGCAGCTGCCTCTCTGTGCTGTAATGGTTACAGATGAGGCTAATTAGCCAATCACAGCGCAGATCAGGGCCAATCACAGATGATTGATGAGCGCGTCGGGCCATTCATCACATGTTCTTTGGCCTGGGAGGTGACAGCGGGGCCAGACTCAGAAATGGGGTACAGTAAGCGTGGTCCGTATTTAGGACTTCTTTTTTTTTTCCCGCGTATGAAACAGCCTCATATCGGTGTAAAGTTCATCTTGACGGGGTTCGTCGCTCTGATGGACACTGAACGTACGGCAGTGGAGATGTGTTGGTACTGCTTTACCACCTTAATGTTTTGCGCATGGCTATTTGTTAGAGGGAAAGAGGAAGAGGCCTGCACTCATCATCAGTTAATTTCAGCTTTGTTCACACCGACAAGCTGATCGACTTTTGATGACTGTCCTCATTAAACGCTGCCAGATGTGATTTTATCAAAAGCAGAGGCTTCAAAAATCCCAAATGTTCAGATTATTAATGCAGAAGATTAAGGAAACAATCCGTCACATATCGGACCATCCGGCTCATCTGAGGGTGATGATGTCATAGATAGAGACTTTTATTAATCCCCAAACTCAGAGCAGCTCTAAACAGATATATAGTTTATTTTTTTAAGCCCTTGATCTGAGTCTGTGAGAACATTGATTGGTTGAAGACGCCAAACCGTCAACTTTCAGTTTTCTACAAAACCTGTTTTGTATATCAGATGTTTAGAAAACCCTTACGGTACAAATGCATCGATGAAGAAAGTCTATCATCGCTCCTACTCGCTGTATTTTGCTCATCAACCCACCGAGGTGAAGATGATGCTGTCAGAGATCTGAGCTCATCCTGAGATGGAAAAAAGGACGTTAAGAGTTTTATTAATGGCTTCCTCCTCCGCCTTTAACACGATCCAGCCTCGTGATTTGGCCCAGGAGCTGATGGAAGAGTTCTCCTAATGCTAACCACACACCAGAGGATTTTCCATCCTAACCGATTCTAAAAACGCAGGAGACCACAGACATAAGGACAGTTTCTACCGACGCTCAACGTTATAATCTTCCAAACGCACAAACTAGAGGATTCATCCGGACGGCGAGACCACACACACGCTGTTTGTAGTGAGGATCCCACAGACACGAGATCTCGCAGAAACTCACGTGACCAAACGTGACTTCAGGAGAAAAACAAAGATGGAGGACGACGGACGTCCTCGACGCTTCTATTGTGATGTTTCTTATGTTAGAAAGACACTCGTGTCTGCTGTTCTTCTTCTTCTTCTTCTTTTTTGTTCTCCTGCTTCTTCTTCTTCTTCTTCTTCTTATCTTCTTCTGCTTCTTCTGCTTCTTCAGCTTCTTTTTCTGCTCCTGTTTCGTCTTTTTCTTCTTCTGCTTCTTCTTCAGCTTCTTTTTCTTCTTCTTCTTCTTCTTCTGCTTCTTCTTCTGCTTCTTCGTCAATAATCCACCTGGATCGGGTTACAGGTGTGTTTGGGAAAGTATAAAGTTAAATAATAATAATTATGCTGAAAACAATCTTAAAAAAATCTGATTAATTATAAACAAAAATAAAAGCTATAATGGAAGTAAATCAACAGTCTAAGCTCTTTCCACCTCGGACATAATTAAGTCTTGTCCTAAATAGTTCTGTATAGGAATAAGAATCATTTAAAAACTAAATAAATAACATTAAAGAAAGGCAGCAGCAGATATTAGAGATCCAAGATTTGTTTTTAAGGAGCCGAGAGTCCCGCAGTTTTCTGGGAGCTTGTTCCAAATATTTTAGTGCATAAAAACGGAACTCTCCTTTTCCGTCTTTGGTTCTGACTCTGGGGACACTGAGCAGGACCTGATCCGCACCACCTGCCAGTTCTGGGTGGTTGGGAACATAGCAGAAGATCAGAGATGTATTTTTGGTCCTAAACCGTTTCCTGCTTTGTAAAACCAGCAGCAGGATCTTGAAGTCAGTTCTCTGAGAGACAGGAAGCCAGTCTACATACCCTCATCAGACCTCCCCATGGGGAAAGTGAATTACCTTCACTACCTTCATACAGCGCAGGACAGATGCCTGTCACATTATTGTTGCTCCGTGTCGGACGGAAGTGACAGCCTGTCACTTCACTTCTGCATCCCTGATGTCACCATGAACGAAACAGAAACCTGGATCTTATCCAGACCTGGATCTGCACCCGAATCGATGAAGTCTATTCTCGCTCAAATTTCTGTTCAGTAGTTTTTAATCCTGCGGACGAAGCGACAGTCAGGTGGACACAGCTGACAACAGATCGTTTTAGTTTGATCGGAAAATGCCATTATAATTAAGAGTGTCGCATTTGCCTGTTGAGAATTTTTTTTTTTTTACTGGTATCAACGTTTTACTTTGGTCAATGGATACAGTATTTCAGACTAAGCTCCATTTTTTTTTTTCATGAAATCGCACTAGTTTCTTAAATATCTGGAGGCATCCTGTGACACATCCCATAATCAAGGTCAAGGAAGGTCATCGGCACGGCAACGACAGGTTGTAACATTTGCTGTGTCCATTAGTAGTCAGTCTGGTGCTGCTCATTCACTCACATGCTCACCGAAGCCAGCTCTGGGTTTTTTTCTGGAGAGCGCCGTCTTCGTGCCGTACCTCGGCTTTATGGGATGGATGACTGTATGTGTGTGCGTGCAAGTGTCTTTACAGCAGTGATTCAGCGGCGGATAAATACCTGTGAGTCCCTCTGTGAGGTTTTAATAAACGCAGCTGGGGTGGTAAAGAGCTCAAGTAGGAGCTAACAAGGCAGGAGAGAGAGAGAGAAAGAGAGAGAGAGAGAGCTTTAGGTTTCATCACCAGAACCTCCTGACTCCAACTTCAACTCTCCCGACCTCATCCACCGCTACCCCCAAACACACATCCTGGCATAATCATAGTGTCATCTCCTGAGATTTATGAGTGTGTGTGTGTGTGTGTGTGCGTGTGTGTGTGTGTGTGTGTGTCGGCGCTCTCAGCAGGGAGGGGGTTAGAGCGATTGTAGATCATCAAGTGAGAGACGGTGACAGAAGCTACTGTCATGTGGAATTGGCATCCCACACAAGTAGGATGAGTAAACAACAGCAGCTGTGTGTGTGTGTGTGTGTGTGTGTGTGTGTGTGTGTGACAGGGAGAGAGCAGGTTATGTGGCATTAATTGCAGGGGAAATCCGACCCATGGCCTCAGCAACAGCTCAATAAACTGGGATTTGCCCCCTCCTCTGACTCAGAGCAATAAAACCTCTCGGAAACCTCAGCCACACATACACTCTCACGTGTGTACACACACACACACACACACACACACACACACACACACACACACACACACACACATTCAACGGCTCTGATATCTGAGGATTTTTGGTGTGTTTGCTTGTGATTTAGGGATTCAAACCTAAAACCAGAGGGGCAGCCAAAAGAGCACTAACCTCCGCCAAGGTAGTTACATTTCCCCATCCTCACTCGACATAAAAGACATCAGGATCACCCGTCACAAAGACATTAAAGCCATAACGGATTGCTATGCAAGAAAAGGGCTTGCTATATAAAAGAAAGTGAGAGATTTATTTTCTTTACAGGTTTGCAAAAAAACCGTGGAACAAAAACAAGACTAAACAAAAATCCTAAAACTGTGGATGAACTAGTGGCTGGTGGAAATAAACAATACAAAGTAGAAGAGAAATGGTTATAATACTGAGATTATTGGTGTTATAGACAATAAACAACAGACAGAAGTATGAAATAATAAAAACAATCTTACTGAGACAGAAGGTACCGACCCGTGAGGCAGTTAGAAATAGTTCATGTTGGAGTGGATCATTGTGTGGGTGCATTCTGATTCTGGGGCAATATATACTTTATTGTATGGACAGGGTATGATAAGAACTGTGATGTAATGGATTTGGACTGAAGGTACAATGATTGCGTACAACAAATATAATGTAAAAGTACAAACAAACAAACATACGTATCTTTTCTAATTTTGCCAGCATAAGTTATCGTTCATATGAAGAGACGATCCCCAGCACCACAACCGCTGACGGGTTTGGTCAGAACCTTACTGGTCAGAACATTGCCATAGAAGCCTGAAACCAAATTCCTGACTTCCTGAGCTGGATCCAGTGGAAAATGTATTGGACCCTTAATTTGTGTATATTTGTCATGTCTTGCTTGAATCCCGCCCTCCAACAGTTCCCAGTGGCACCGCTTCTCTGTCGGCATTCAGAAGATGTGCACCGACATGAATGAGCTGTAACAGAACACGGGCAGAAGAGCTCATCCGTCTCTGTCTACTTCCTGAAAATGGGAGCATGAATCAGCGTTAAGGTCTGAGGCCAAGGACCGGATAAAAAGCTGCCAACAGAATGTGACTGTTGGACTCTTCTCTAGGTGACGGGGCTAGAAAACAGATTTTATGCTCTTTCACACACAATGTTGATGAAGAGGATGCTGACCAGTGTTTACCCAATACAGCAGAGAAAACACATCTGGTGATGAAGACGAGAGACCTCCGCCGAGGCCCAGAACCTACTTTGTTTCTCTCGCAAACAGACATTGTTTTGGCTTTTCCTGTTTCTCTCCAGTGTAAAACACCAGAGGACGAAGGTGCGACAGTACCCTCGTAAACATTCCTGCAGATTCCTCCATTAATATCTGAGTTATTGCCAGCCTCTAAATCTACCAACAACTCCAACATCCTCTCTGAGTATCGCTCAACTACTCTGTAGCCGCTCGTCTCTTGCGCCTTCCACTTCAGTGTCTCTGTCCGTCCCACTGAGCCCCCGACTCCGCCCGCTCCGACTACGCCTCGCCACATTGTGATGTCACAACACCAAACAGCTTGTTGTTTTGGTTTTAAGTACTGTGAAACACTTTACGTCACCAAAATGTAATCATCTGCACGATACGCCTAAACCTACAACGAGTTAAACTTTTAATAGAATCCGTCCCGTTGTTTTGTTGTTAACTTGCAAACAGATAAAGAAACAGGAGTAGAACATCATGTCTTGGCGGAGGAAGTTATTCCACTGGAGTTTCCAAATTAATGAGGAAAAAGATGAAAAAATGTGTATTTCTTTAGGATCATTAAATCCCACGTTTTCCTTGCTAATATCAGGCTACGACATTTTCCAAAGTTTCATTTGCCTCTTTAAGTTTTCCCTAGAGGCTTAAATGTCATTAAATGTGATTTACATATGTTTGGTTACATTATTGGTAAATCTTTGTATGAAAGTTATTGATTAGAAAGGTTGTGTTTGCATCACAAATTATATTCTATTAAAAAGTGTTATCAACAACAACATCCGTACGAACCCAGAAACATTCTTCTATCTGGAGGAACCTTCTCTGCTGTTTTAAGATTTGCTTTGCGTCGGCCCGTATTTCAATCTAAGCTGTCGATACGTGATGTTAGCTGAGCTTGTCCAGCCAGTCGGGTTAAACCCTGACCCACAAGTACACAACGGAGACTCTCACACAGGAAGGAGACGCAGGACGTGGGATGTGACGGCCAGAATAATGAACGAGGTGAGAGACTTAAAATAGATCTCCAGGGAGGCACTGTTGCTCAAATCCTAAATCACCGAACGTGGGGCGAGTATTTACCGTGGCACCGGACCAGAGGGGACGGAGCGAGAGGGTCCGGGGGAGTCTCAGAGCAGCGATACCGGGGGTTCAGATCGTTTAGGGCTGGGAGAAGATAAATGGTGAAGGATTGTGTAAAAGTGACTCCCTCTGGCTGCTCCGACAATAGAAGAAGAGATAACATGACAGTAAAGGCTTTGGGTTTTGTGACGGGGCCATGGTAAGGTTGAGCTGAGTGTGTGGGTATTTGGCAGCGCGGCTGATGGATAGGCTGACGGAGCTGGATCCAGGCCGCCATTGGCCGGGTTACAGCTGGCAAAGGCAGCGAGTCCTTCAGAGTCTCTACAAGGAATATCAATATTCCTGCATTTAATTGGAAATATGGCGGCTGCTCCGGGCTCTGATTGCCGCAGCGCGCTCGGTCCGCCGCCTCGTGCGGCGCCGCTGTTTCCTGCCGTTACTCAAAGCCATCGTGTGATTAGCCGTGATTTGCAGGCATGTTTCTGGCGGCCCGGCTGTGTATGCAGCGTACCTCGGGTTTATTGTGCCGAGATGGTTTATCAAGTTTATGAGCGCAGCACCTTAAAGCGGGTCGCCAGGAAACAACCGAGGCGACACAGAACATTTCTGTGTTTAACGTCATGGTTTTCTCCGCACTTATGGATCGGACACAGTTTAAATCGTTTTTGATACTATTCCTTTCTTCTTTAACACGTTCAGATCCTTTTTCATGTTCAGGGTGAACTTTAAAGTTGAACTTTTGAGACGACATGGACTCAGGAAGTTCTTTCAACTTCAGACGTTTGATCGGGCCGCGTCGGAACCATAAAGGGACCCGTTGAGGGAGAAGCCCCCAGAACTTTGAGGAAAATGTCTTTATGCTTTATCAGCTATATACGATACGTTTCCGTCTTCACACTGCTGAGTCCATCATCTCCAATCTCTCTACGTTCTACAGCCTTGTTTTCATTTCCTCTCCTGCTTGAAGCTCCATCTCCATCAGTATTTGTCTCTTTGGCTCCTCCGTCCCTCAGAAATGAACCAACCAGCGCTCGTTCTTCTCCCTTTATTCTGCAGGCATAAATAACAAAGACGATTAAGTCTGACATGAATACAGACGTTATTTTCCCATTTCAATTCCGCTTCACTCCATAAAATATTAAAAGTCAAGAACCGTTCCAAAATCTCCGGAACGCAAACTTAGACCAGATTTAACGGTTATTCATTGCTATATTAATTACATCTGAAAAGCTTTTTTTTCTTCTTCTCTATTGGTGAAACCGGAGATCAGTAATCGTTCTGCCACCTGATGGAGATGAAATCTCCCAAGGGTGCTTGTCTCTGTTGGAACACAAACTGCTGGGTCCAGCTGGACGGCTCTGCCATGAGGACGGTCTCTTCTTTTCTGAAGGAGAGGAGAAAAAGTTGAAAAGCCTTCATGTTGGAAAGAACTTTATGTCCCCATTAGAAGCGTCGCTTTTTAGCGCGAGCTCCTCGCCAGCGTTTTTAGAACCCGACTGTTAGAAATCTATCATTTTAAAATGTTACAAGCAGGAGAAATGACTGGGGGACGGAGTTTTAACGGCTCTCCAGAATATAGAGTTCTGTTCCTCACGTTTATATCGTGTGTGTGTGTGTGTGTGCGTGTGCGTGCGTGCGTGTGAGTGTATATGTGTGTGTGTGTGGGGGTGTTTGTGTTTCCATGGTAGTGTGTGTGGGTAAATTTGCGCGAGTGTGTTTGCATGTTTGTATGTGTGTGTTTGTTTACTTGTGTTTGTGTCTTTTTTAGTGTGTGTGTGTTTATGTATATGTGTGGGTACATGTTTGTGTGTGTGTCTGTTTTCGTGTGTATGTGTGTTTTTGTGTTTGTTTGTGTGTGTACATGTATATTTGTATGTATGTACTATGTGTGTCTGTTTTTGTGTGTGTGTGTTTATGTACATGTAAATTTGCGTTTGTGTGTGTACTATGTGTGTGTGTCTGTTTTCGTGTTTGTGTGTGTACATGTGTATTTGCGTGTGTGTGTGTGTACTATGTGTGTGTGTCTGTTTTCGTGCGTGTGTGTTTGTGTACAAGTATATTTGCGTGTGTGTCTGTTTCTGTGTGTCTGTTTGTTTATATTATTATTTATATTGTTTATATGTATATTTGCATATGTGTGCATGTGTGTGTGTTTTTGTGTGTACGTGTACTATGTGTGTGTGTCTGTTTTTGTGTGTGTGTTTGTTTACATGTATATTTGGGTGTGTGTGTGTGTGTGTGTCTGTTTCTGTGTGTGTGTTTGTTTACATGTATATTTGTGTGTGTGTCTGTTTTCGTGTGTGTGTGTGTGTTTGTTTACATGTATATTTGGTGTATGTGTGTGTGTGTGTGTGTTTGTTTACATGTATATTTGTGTATGTGTGTGTGTGTGTGTGTGTGTTTGTTTACATGTATATTTGTGTATGTGTGTGTGTGTGTGTGTGTGTGTTTGTTTACATGTATATTTGTGTATGTGTGTGTGTGTGTGTGTGTGTGTGTGTTTGTTTACATGTATATTTGGTGTGTGTGTGTGTGTGTGTGTGTTTGTTTACATGTATATTTGTGTATGTGTGTGTGTGTGTTTGTTTACATGTATATTTGTGTGTGTGTCTGTTTTCGTGTGTGTGTGTGTGTGTTTGTTTACATGTATATTTGGTGTGTGTGTGTTTGTTCACATGTATATTTGGGTATGTGTGTGAAACAGACACAGAAACAGTGTGTCTGTTTCTGTGTTTGTGTTTGTTTACATGTATATTTGTGTGTGTCTGTTTTTGTGTGTGTGTTTGTACCATGTGTGTGTGTGTCTATTTCGTGTGTGTGTGTGTGTGTGTTTGTTTACATGTATATTTGCGTGTGTGTGTTTGTTTACATGTATATTTGGTGTGTGTGTGTGTGTGTGTGTGTGTCTGTGTGTTTGTTTACATGTATATTTGCGTGTGTGTGTGTCTGTTTATTTACATGTATATTTGGTGTGTGTGTGTTTGTGTGTGTTTGTTTACATGTATATTTGCGTGTGTGTGTTTGTTTACATGAATATTTGGGGTGTGTGTGTGTGTGTGTGTGTGTGTGCGCGCTGCAGCAGCTGGCCGTCTCCTTCAGAGTGGCAGCCCTAAACTCTCCCCCGCTGGTTGGAGGATGAAAGCAGATGCTCTCCTTCTTCTTTTTTCTCCCTATCTGTATTTTTCCTCTCTCTCCTCACCGTCTTGTATAACCAGATTCCTCAGCTTTCATATGACGCCTGCAGGACAGTTTGCATCCCAGGGTCTCGGCATGGAAAGCAGAGACACACAATACGAACAAAGACATGTGGACGGCGAGCGAGACTGATGGATATAAAGGCCAGACGGAGAACGTGTGTGTAGTTGTTCACATATGTGGAGGTTCTAATGAAGTCATCCACAACCAGACGCTTTAATGCAAACCTTTGAATTTTACTCGCTATAAAACTAAATCCAAACACCTCCCACCAAAATATATATCTATAAAAATACTCAAAATAAGACACTCAGTGTCTCCAGCCCCCCCTCCCTCCCTTTAGAAGCTACAAATATCTGAGATGGACGTAATAAGTAAGGAAACAGGAATAACTCACATGTCCCAACAGCGGCAAACTCCTTTAAAGGTGATTCAGGGGGATAATTGACACCATATTTCCCATAACACCCTGCTGTTTTAGGGTTTCAGGGCCCTCCTGCTTCCTACCTGCCACCTGTTGCTTTGTGTGTGTTTGTTCTGAAAAGCCAAGCAGAGGGGAATGAGCCAATCACAGCTCCGAGGGACACGTGAAGATAAGACGGGGTCACATGTTGTATCATCGCCTTATTTGAATGATTCCTGTTAGGTTCGTTTTTACCGGACCGTCTTTGTGCCAGAGATTTAAGAAGAAGCCGATTCCTCAATCCGATGCAGAAACGTGTGAAACCTGCCCGTAAAGGAATTCAGGCACGCTTTTATAAACGCATCTATTCTCATTCGACGCCATTTTTTGAAAAATTCTTTTAAGAAATGAAAAGAAAAGACGAATCTGTGCTGTTGGTGGCTCATGAAGCCAGATTAGAACCTGCAACCACTGGAACCAGCTGATTGTGCACTTTTTAGGGGGAATACACTAATAATGTGCGATTGAACTTTTTTTTTTATTATCTTATCTTCATCTTGCTCCATTCCTGAAAAGCTATTAAGTTTATGCTAAATGTAAGTGTTATTGATTATATGTTAAGACCTTTTTTGTTTTTTCAGTCTACAGACACCCTTAAATGCGAAACAGCTGTAGAACTAAACGCCGATATCTTTTAATTCCATGAATAAAGAGGATATTCTAAACGTACCTCGTCCAAAATTAACCAGGGATGATATAAATTTGGAATTATCTGATCAAAGACCTGATTTACGAAGAGGCGGTGCGAGACGTTGGACTGGAATTCAGGTCTAGATTATAATAAAGAAATAACGGCAGTGATGATTCTATATTTCTTGTTGACTGACTGAACGACTCTTCATCTTCGTCTCTTATTCCAGCTGTCTTTACTTCAAACGGGAAACAAAACCACAAGGAGCCTGTTCCTCCGTCCATGTTGTCCTGCAGGGGTGACAGGTTGGTTGGTGGTGTGTGTGTGTGTGTATATGTGTGTGTGAGGGGGTTAAGATCCCACACACACACCTAGAGAGAAAGATGGAGGGGGAACATGGGGAGGGAGCCGAACCTCCCACGTGGACAGAGGGAGCCGTGCAGGAGGAGAAGGGTGGAGGAGCAGGAGAAATGGGTGCGCTGGGGTCTCCAGGGGGGGTGGAATGGTGGGACGGTTCCCTGCTGAGGGTTTAACAGATCGGGACAGGAGGGAGGGTGTCGGCTGAGGGGTGATGGGTGGAGGTGTGAGCAGGGATTTTGAAGCAGGAGGGAAATCCTTTCCAAGTATTTGTAACATGAGATCACATGACTGTCAGAGATACTCAACTCTGTGTCGACGGTCTGCTGCTTCATCAAAGTTCTCCTGATCTAGTGGGTTTGGATTCATTTTCTCCACGGATTCAGGGTTGAATCAGGATGTGATGTAACAAACAAAACAAAACGGAATCAAAATCAACACAACGATTCTCTTCAAATGTCTAATCCCTCTCATTCTTCGCTGTAGAGACATGAAGACACAAAGAGACATGAAGACACATGAAGACACAAAGACACATAGAGTCATAGAGATACATAGAGACATAAAGACACAGAGATACATAGAGACACATGGAGTCATACAGAGACATTTAGAGACATATAGAGACATAAAGAAGTACAGAGACACATAGAGTCATAGAGACACATAGAGATACATAGAGACATAAAGACACAGAGATACATAGAGTCATACAGAGACATATAGAGACATAAAGACATACAGAGACAGGTAGAGACATGTAGATGTTGGCTGTCACAGATTCATGCTCACCTGCAGGACTGCGTGTAATTTAGAGGCATCACTTATATCGTACGTTTTTGGACTGTGGACAAAGCCAGAGCACCAGTGCGAGAACGGGGAGAACATGCAAACAGAAAGAACCCCGTTTCCCACGTGGATTTGAACTCCGAACCTTCTCCCTGTGAGGTAACAGTTCTTCCCACTGCTTGTATTGGACAGTATTATGAGGCCCGCAGACGCACTGGGGCCCATTTGAGATTTAACAGAAGCCAGAGGAGCGCTCGCTTCCATGAAACGTAAAACTTCTGTCTCCGTCACCTGATACGTGGTACTGACTTTAACCCTTTCCTGCCCGGTGGTCGCCACCGTAAACCGTCCTCGAATGTGTGTAGGGTTCTGTCTCCGGAGGTTCTGCTGTAGCACGCATCGACTCCAAACACAAATAATCCACAAAACTGAGAAGCCCGCTAAAGTAGAATGTTGGCGCGGAGAGTAAATTCCTTTTCTTTCTTTTTTTTCCTTCACAATCAGCCGCTCTCTGGAGATAAAAGGAGATTTAAAAAAAGGGGGTTTTCAAACAAAAAAAACTAGTTATGATTATCACATTTGATTTATTCAAAGAGATGCCCCTTAAATACCCCCTTCATTTTAAACACCGGACCGGAACTCCTGGAAACGTAAGTACAGTAATAAAAAATGTCGTCTTCTTCAACTGGATCGGCTGAATGTTCAAAACGTTTGGTGACGTAACGTTTTTCACAGCATTTTAAAACACAGATAAAATGTAATAATAAGCTGTTTGGAGTAGTGAGGTCACGATCTGGCCACTGCAGCCTTTGATCCTTTG
The DNA here is from genome assembly GCA_009660295.1 of Lophius piscatorius. NCBI lineage: Eukaryota > Metazoa > Chordata > Actinopteri > Lophiiformes > Lophiidae > Lophius > Lophius piscatorius. The sequence continues at coordinate 157,899 of VRLP01000870.1, forward strand.
AGTCCTTTGATCTTTCTTTTTGGGTGGAACTGAGAGCTCAGTTTCAAGAGTTCCTTTGATTCCTTTGATGTTCCATTTGGAGCTGGGGGTGGGGGCTCAGTGGGCTGAACAGAGGGGCTGAAGTGGATGGCACAGGAGACGAACCGAAGGAGTTCGTTGGAGTTGTCGGTAGATTTAGAGGCATTAACGGAGAAATCTGGATGGATTTTTCCGTAAGCTCGTAAGTCTTCTAGTATCAAAAAATATAAAATGGCGCGGACGACGTTCCGAATCCCACATTCGTCGCTGAAAGAACAACTGAAGGAGATTAAAAGAAGAAAGCGGAATGCCTGTAACTGGTCCGTGTTCCGCCGATGCCAGAAACGTTCTGCGATGCCAACAAACCTTTTTGAAGGGAATTGAATTACGGAGAGCAGAGAGAGGAAGCAGCAGGAGGTCGTCGGTCCACAGCTGGCCTGTGAAGAAGCGGAGACACTCCCTGATTGGGAGGCAAAAGTGTGAGAGGGACCCTAATGCAATAATCCCCCTCAGGCCTCCGTGTGTGTGTGTGTGTGTGTGTGTGTGTGTGTGTGTGTGTGTGTGATGTCGTGACATTTTAGGGAGTATGAGGGAGTGAAGTCAAGCCCTAAGCGCTGGAGCAGACTGGGCTGATGGAGCAGAGGGATGGTTTCAGAGGTTGGGGGGGTCATCGTGTTTTAATTGTCTGAGGAGTCTGGAAGATTCTTTTGGACTGGAATGTGTGTGACCTCCTCTCTCGCTCCTTCACACTCCCTCGCTCGCTCTCCGCGTCTCTCGCGCCGTCAGACGGTCGAGCGACTCGTGGGAAGATTCTGGGTCCAGATTGCAAAGAACTGGAGCCAAATATCACAAGAGAGCCGTCTCAGCTCTTTTGACTTTCTCACAGCTCTCTCTCTCTCTCTCTCTCGCTCTCTCTCTCCCTCGATTACATGTTTTTTCTGCACACACACACAATCACGCTGCATTCAAGTGTGTGTGCTAACATGGGAAAAGTGAATTATAAACATTCCAGAGTGCATTGATGGTTTTACTGAAGGATGAAGGGGTGAACAAACGGACACAAACGGTTTCATCCAGTAGACTAACACTCGGCTATCGGGTCCATCCTTTCTCATCTTACCTGTCCGTCACACCGCAGCGGGCGGCGCACTGTAAAAACATCCACTCTACAAAGAAGCCAAATGTTCCTCAATAATATAATCAAAAATGTCTTGAAATCAGCAAATGGGGTAAAAAAAAATTTTGCTGGACTAGAATTCTTAAAACAAAGACAGAAATCGCCGTAAGGAGCCTGAGAATTAAAGAAGAATATACTCAAAGTTATTATTATTATGATGTTTCCTTTATGAATCATTTTTAGTCATTAACAGGACAACATATTATTTCGCCGCGTTTGACCCATTCCTGAGGAACGGTGGGCGGAGCCTGTGAAGCACCCAGGGGACATGTTAGGGTTCAGGGTCTGGACTTGTAGACTGCTGGACTCGAACCGCCAACCGGCTGATCTTCCCATTGGGAGACGAACGCTCCGCCCTCTTAGTCACACTCTAATTTGAAATATGTTGTGTTTTTATTTTGAGACAAAAAAAAACTAGATAAATATCCTAGAAATTCCGTTCTCGAAATTCCTTCTTTGCAGCGCTCCAGAGGTCAGGCGCTCCAAAACTCTTCTTAATGATTTATACTGAACATTAGCGGACGTGAAATGTTGCTCGCCGCTATCTTCTCAGTCCATCAATCAAACTTTTTTTATATGTCACCTTTCAAACCATCTGCGCCTTTCAGGGATCCAAAAGAAGATTTAAAAAATATTATTATTATTATAATAATTGCACACCATGTAGAGCCCAGAAACACAAAACACAATAATAATATTAACTAAAATCAAGTTAGATAAAGTGTCTTTGCCACATTTAGAAAAACTTTTCAAAATGTTCGCTTTCACAAAAAAAGAAAATTATTGAGTTACCAGTTTTCCTCCCGTTGTCGCATCAGCTGATGATATATAAGATATAATCAGTCATTCTGTATGTGCTATGATATACATGTTTACATACATGTATAATAGTCTGTCTGTTTGAAAAATGATTGCATTATTGTTAGATTGACATAAGTGGTATTGGGTTCCTCACAGAAGGAATTCTGTTAAACTATAATAAATGCCTTTAACATATAATCTATTGTTTTGTAATGATCTATTCCATTTCTCACTTAGGCCTGCTCCACTTAGTAATGCCAATTTTACTATTTTAAAACATTTTTTTCTTTTAAATTTGAATAGTATCACCATCAAAGATCCTCTATAGCAAAGATGCACCGATGGGATGTAAAGGTGAGCACTTCCTGTTTTCCTAAAAGAACGATGTAGCCTCTCCCTTCCGTCCTGACTGGACATTTTTAACACAAATACATTATTAAAGGCTACTCCAAGACAACTGAACAACAATTTAGGATAATGCATCACCACCTCTCTGTCCTTCCACCTGCCACTCACCTGTTTCTGGTATCTGCTGCAGCCTCAGAGGCAGAATCGCATTGACCCCCACATCACACCTTCGTAACATTTATACAGAAGGCTTAGATGCAAAAAAAAAAAGTCAGAATAAAGAGCTGATGCTGTGGTGAGGAAGAGTTGAAACCTCTTTACATCTCAACAAGAATAATTTGCCTTGTGGAGTTTGAATGAATAAATTGTTAGAACATCCATGAAAAAGTCGGAGATATATGGAATCATCATCCTGTCCGTTACTGCCGCTAATCTTTTGTGTTAACATGATAACCAAAAAACTGTTTCACTGATCATTTTTAGCCTCATAGACTTTAGTGAGAGGAAGAACTGGATCCATTTTTGGAAAAGTCCGTTTTATATTTCTGACGAAAGAAAGATTTCTTGAAGTTTTCAGGCCATAATTTCTCAACCGTATGTCCAAATGAGTCCATATTTGGTGCGTATAAATGAACCCAAGGAGATTTACCGTGTTTTCATTGTGTTTAACTCTAATAATTCATATTTTACTCAATAGGGGGAGCTGTTAACTTCCTCACTTTTGGTCCGATGTAGTTCATTTCTGTTGCACATGTATGGACTGGAGGATATTTATATTGTATAAAATAATAATAATAATAACAATAACCCGACATTCTTATAGAACCTTTCAAGAGACCCAAGGACACTTTGCATGAATGGGCAAAAAATAAAATAAGCATAAATATGTATGTTTTGGATCCGTTTGGGAGGTCATTGATTGCTTGTACAATGCAGGGGATTTGGGGGTATAGTTAATAGTTTGTGGTCATAAAATGGGTCACCCAGAACTCCTCACTCACGCAGCGGAGCAACGTTTACCAGCAGCACTGACTCCGGCTCCTCCTGAGAGCCGCCGCTGTTCTGTTGACCCAGTCCACTTCAAACCAGACCTGAAGGCTCTAATAGAATGGAACATTTGTTGGGTCACTGCACTGAAAGCCCGTCTTCCCTCATCCCATAACGTCAAATAGCTTCCTGGTGATGTCTGTTTTTTATTAAACTTAACCGAATGTCCTCGCTCACGCGGGCTTATGTCATCATCAAACCCGCGCCCAGCACCAGCTCGCACACACGCGAACACGCCGGCCTGCACAAACACACTTGTTTGCATATTCCTCTGAGGCAATTTGAGGAAAACTCTTCAGGTCATAAACGATTCATTGTAGGAGAGTTAATATTTAGGCCGCGCACAGACGGCTCCGTAAGAAACAGCGGCCGTGTGCGCACACGCACGCCGCGATCGCAGACCCGCGCGTAATTGGTGAGGAAATGCTGCGCCGAGGTGTCGGCCTGATGGATGAGGAGAGAACCGACGTGGCGTTCCGAGCCTCCCGCTCCGCCACAATGAGGCTTTCACTCCACGCCGCTGGATTTGAACCCTATCCTTGTTAAAACAGCGGCGGAGGAGAGCTGCGTGTTTGCTTTTAGAGAGGTGGGACTTTCTCAGGGAGTGCCAGGGATCGCTCTCTCTTTTAATTAAGTGGCCCTGTAGCTGCATGAACGTGTGTGCGTAACCTTAGGGGGGGCCCCGCCGTTGACCCGCGCTGATAGCGGCGGTTTGTTTTCACTCTAAACTTGCCCCAGAGTTACTGGTTTTGCACCTTATTTGACCTCGGCTTGACCCAGCCGTCACCCCTCGTTGACCCTCCGCCCACTACCAGGCCCCTTTTTTTTTTTTTTCACAGTGACACCTCTCTGCCGTCATTCCCTCAAATTCCCCACCCCTCGGCGTCTCACTTCGGCTTCACTTCACTCCCCCCCCCCATCCCTGGTCCGTCGGCACGTGCACCGATCCGCCGTGCACATGCAGCAGCAGGCACACTCACTCAATCAGTGCGAATGATTTCACATTTGTCTTGACAGCCGCTATAAAAAGAGCCGCCCACTAAACACTGCAGTCCTCTCATTATGTCATTACCGACCCGCAGCGGGCGGCGCTCCGACTCCCGACTCCTTTCTCCTCTTTCTCCTCTTTCTCCTCTCATCCCCCTCGCTGTCGCGTTCTCCCCCTGGAGAACGGGAGAAGAAGAGTGCGACAGCGGTGATGCTGGTGGAGAAGGGAGACAGGGAACCCCCGCCTCTCCATTGTGGAGCGGAGGCTTGATGGGCTCCAGGGCGCGGGCCAACAAGTGTTTGTTTATGTCTGTGGGCCAGAGGGGAGATTCGGTGGCCATGTTCAGCAGCTCCATGTAAGGCCCCGGACGCTCTAATGAGATGTAATTACAGCCTGTGCGTATTTACGAGATTGCGAGGAGGGAAGAGGACCAATAAGGCCGTTTCAAACTCCCACTGTTTACTCCCCCCCCCTCGTCTTCACAGATATTGTGTTTTTTTCACGGGTTAATAGCTCTGCCTCGTTGCTCTCCAAACCAGCGCAACCTCAAAGTACAGAGCTCTCGGATTGGCGTCTGTCACGGCCTGTCATGGTTGTTTTATTTCCTGAGATGCCGGGCCGCCCGCTGGTGTGAGAGGGGAGTCTCCGATGTTCTGCCCACGTGGCTCCGAGGGTTCTAGAACCCGCCAGACGCACATTTAGACGCTCAGAACTACTGGAGGGGTGTGTGTGATGAAGATGGTGACCCAAGCAGGAGTAACACGTTTGGGTTTTTTTTACCTGCTATAGGATGACATCAGACTTATTTTACATTTTCAATATCATCAAGACAAACAGTTAAAAAAAAAAAATCTTAATTCATTATTTTAATCCCATCAAAATCTTTCATTTGATTCAGACTTTTCCCGAGTCAGTGTGAGTAAATTAAATAAATAACATATTCTTATACTATACTTTTACTTATACGTTCATGTATAAGAATCAAAAATCGACACTTTATACGTACATACTATACGATTCATCAGATTGTGTGATATGTAAAAGTAAAATGACCTTAAGTCAATGTTTTGGCCTTACTGATGTTTTATTAAGTGGACATAAAGTACGTGATGAAGACCCGTGATGAAGAAGATAAAACTATACGATGTCCGTTTCCTGTGTGTCGTCATCATGAACGTCATCAGAAGACGTCTGAACTTTGTTCCTCTGAGCTCGTAGACCTGTGGACACCGAGCTGCAGGTCCAAGCGTCCCAGCATGCTCCTTGTCCACCAGAGATCGATATGAGTTTAGGGTTTGTCTCAGAACCATTAAACAACCTTATATTCTAATATTTGATATTATATATTTGAAATGCCAAATAATGAACGGGAGACATAGCGTGTGATCCGGGTTCTCGGCTGGGCTCGTATCCGCGTGTCCGCCGCCTGTCGTGGCGTGGTGGCGTGCGTGGGTCGACCCCGATGAGCTCCTAAATGGCCTGGAACTGGAAATCTGAGCGTTTGTATTTACAGAACGTTCAGAGCTTTCCACTGGCGTTCACGCTCGCTAACCGGAGGAAGCACAAGCTGCTGCGAGCAAACGCCAGCCTACGTGTACTGTACGCCTCCGCCGCCGCTGAGAGCTCTCTCTGTGTGCTCCGAAGAGAGAGAGAGAGAGAGTGTGTGTGTGAGCGCACATGGACGCCCCAAAATAGAATGCACCCCTAATTACTGCTGCAAACACAGGTGTGGAAAGCCAGGCCTCCCTCCGCCCAAATCCCAGACCCACCGTCCAGCACACAGCACCCTGTGTGTTCCTGTTTGGGAGCACAGGAAGTCCAGTCTATGTGTGTGTGTGTGTGTGTGTGTGAGAGAGAGAGAGAGTGAGAGTGAGAGAGTGTGTTTGTACATGAGTGAGTCCAGACCACACCCTTTGAAGCCAGCAGTGGAGTGTGTTGGGTTTTGGGCACAGACACACAGCCCCTCCGCTGGCTGGCTGGAAACCCAATACTCCACATCAATCAGACCTGCCACTCATGCATTATTCATAACCCACACACACACACACACACACACACTTTCTCATCCTCAGATTCTGTCGATTTTGCCTCTTGCATCTCCAGCTGGCAGGAGAAGTAAACTAGCGTGGGTTCTGTCGCTGCTGCGGAGGAGTTCTGGTTAATCTACTGCAGACCCGGATTTTGAATTTTGAAAGAAACTAAAAAAAGATCTCAGAATAATTAAAAGGGACTCTTAAAAACAGTGGAAGATTCAAACAGTCTCGATAATCAAACGTCCAGCAGACTCTGAAGATCTGTGACTGACCTTCACGGACGATAGAGGCTCTGCTGTGGGAGTGATGTCATCACACACCGGACCGGGGAGACGTCATGTAGGCCCCGCCTCCTCTGGAGGGAAATAATTGTATTTTCACAGAAAGAAAGGAAAGAGGGAACATTTTCTTCATTTGGGTAAGAAGTGTTAATTCTCTTTTGATGACAGTGGATATGAATCATGGATGAACTTAATACTTTTGTTTAAATTAGTTTTGGCCCACTTGAAGAAGTCTGAATTGGAAGAATTCATAAGTGCCCTAAATGATTCAAATCCTTCCGAAGGAGAAACTAGAAGCGGCCGTATTTTATTTTACGAGGGAAGTTTTCTCGGCGAGGTGTGAGGCTCATGTGATGCAGGAATATTCACTTACTGATGATGTAAAGGATGGAACCATGCTGGCACCGCTGGATAATTATAATTAGCCTGAGTTTGAATCTGCCACAGAGCAGGCACGCGGTTTTGCCGGATAAGCACATTTTTTTGCGTCACCTCCATCTAAAAACATTATAATTAACGTCAGGTACGTTGAGCAGGTTGTATATGTTGAGGTTGAGTCTACGATAGGGTGGCTATTTTTATCGGAAAGGAGGAGGCATTGCAGGATATAGCAAATTAATGCTATTGCTAACAATACAGGAAAAAAATCATATATTACATAATGTTTTTTTTCATTCCAAATACCATCTCGATATTGTGAAATCTAACTTCAGTTTAGGGGGGGGGACATAAAGGAGGGTAATGGCGTCAACATTTTTCACAATTCCCTCAAGCTACGATCCATTTGATATTGCCACCAAAACATCTTCAGGTTGCTCCTTCAAAAAACTTGAATTCAAGATTCTCGCCAATTAATACATTTAGTTCTACTCTATTGTTTTTATTCCAGACAGAAGCTGGAACACGAGGATCAAAGTTCCACGATGGGCCAGTCCGATACCAGAACTTCATAACAGCGTTACACTTTACTTTTTTATTAATCCAATGATCCTGATTGCTGATGGGCTTTTCCGTGGCGTCGCTCCGCTCCGCACTATCGGCGCTGATTGCGATGCTGGTATCGGTACCGAGGTACGCCTCGTGTGATAGACGGTACAAAACCGATTCAACAAGAAGTCAGAGCATTGGGGTCCATTTAACGTCAGGAAATCTGATTCCGGGCCAGAACCGATCTTCCTTTAGTTTTAGTTGCTAATTTTTAGTCCCGCCCTAAAGTGTCCATCTAAAGTTAACCTCATTCAAACTTTACGTCTCTCCACATCAACTCCAAAAACCACCAGATAGGATTCAATGACATTTCTCTCATGGGTGACCTTTGACACTTAAGACCTTGAGTTGAGAAACGGCTTTTGTGTTTGATTTTTAGGAGACCGATAACATTTAAAGTTATTGTGGTGTTATATTTAGTGAGTTATTTTCACATAGACATGTTTTTGATGAGTCAGAAATAATCTCTTAATCTCTAGATTATGTCCCCAACCGCTCCCTTTCCCTCGTCACAACTGATCCAGCCCCCGGTCTCCTTCTGCTAGCAGAGAGTTTTTCTTCTGCAGTGAGAGAAGAGTCTGACTTCTGTCGGAGAAATCTTCATTCTCTCAAAGGTTCAGATCAGTCTTTTTGTTAAACCGCTCGTTTGCGACCCCTCAGATCCTCTGTTCCTGTTTCTTTGATGACTTTCACCATAACCTGCAGAGAAAAAGCCGTGAAAATAAGATCTACCCGTCGTTGTGACTGAGTGAGTCTCTGCTCGATAAAGCTTCATATTCAAATATCTCAAAGCCAGTCTGATCCGTTGCCATGCCTGTTTTTAGCCTGTGGAAAATGGCTGGGCCCCTTTATGGAAAGCTATCTATCATCCACCACCTCTGTCAGCTTCTCTCCCTCGCTCTCCCATCTGTGTGTGTGTGTGTGTGTGTGTGTGTGTGTGTGTGTGTGTGTGTGCGTGTGTGTGTGTGTGTGTGTGTGTGTGTGTCTCACAGACTCAGCTGGTATTGTCCCACACTCCGTGAAGCCCAAAATGAGCACTTTCCAGCCTCCTTCGTTTTCTCCTGACGTCCTCGCCTCGCGTCCTGACATTTTCAGACCACAGACCAGATCCTCCCTCCCTCGTTCCCTCGCTCCCTCGCTCCCTCGCTCTTGTTCTCAGACGTCAGTCCGATGCCGGGCCAGATTGAAATCAGTCCACAAGAGGACAAGTTGTTATTGACCTCCTGCTGCGCTCCAAACAGCTCGTGCTGCCAGTGGAAGACAGATGTGGCCGGAGACAGAAAGTGACAGCGAGGGAGAAGCTCCTCCAGGCAGACGGGAGCTGTGAGAGTCAGTTTGACACCAGAATTAGCTTTCGTAAACACTTAGAGCGGTCCGTGTCAGAGCCTTTGCAGTGCCACATATCCACAGACGTAAAGGTTGAATTAACGGCACGAGATCCATAATGCTGTTTGAGCATAAAACGGCGGACGCCTGACGTGTGTTTGGCCGCGCCGCACAAAACGCCACTTACCACCTCTTCAAAGCTCGTTTGTATTCGCATGAGGTCACTGTTGAATTATTGATTAGGGGAAAAGTGTGAGGTGAGCGTGTTCTTGTGTTTGTCACCGAGGAAGGGAGTTTCCTGCGCAGACTGCGGCAGATTCCTGCGCCGTGTCTGCATGTTTTCTCTCCGCGTGAGTCCCGGGCGCCAAAGTCAAATGGAAAGCGACCCTTGGCGAGCGGTGCCATGTTAAACACAGTAGGTCCCTGTCAGAGAAACACGCCGGCAGCTCTTTGCCAGAATGCGCCGGTGAGGTATTCAGGCTGTTTTTTATCACACGTTTGTGGACTCTCTGGCTGGCCGAGGAACGCCCAGAGCGAGCCGAGGAGAGCTGGAGCGCTCAGCGGCGACGAAAGTATCGGTTTTGACAAATGAGGCCCGGCGCCATTTTTCAAAATACACCCTGAACACGGAGACAAAGGGCATTGTTGGCTGGTTTGACCGGTTCTTGTGAGGTCCACACTGTAAGAAATGTTCCTGTAAAAATACTGGCAGCTACAGTTGCCAGTATTTTGCTGTTTTTTAACATTTACCTCATTTAATCTAGAACAGCAGTATATTTCTGTAAAATATGACAGTTTTGTACCGTGTATTATATATACTCTACTGTTATTTTTGTGTTCCTACCTTAATCTACATGAAGGTTATTGCTCTAAACTCTATTTGAGTGCTTTATGATTTGATCCCTGAGTAAAACACTGCTAGAAAATTATGTTTTTAAATGTTTCAGTGAACATAAAAACTCCTGCAAATATGTAGAAATGGCCGAAACAAGAAACGACCTCTCGGCATAATCCTTCTTTTATCTTTTTTATTAGATTCAGTGAAGCATCAAACGCATTCAGTGTTCCTTATAACCATGAAATTACATTTACTAAAGACACTGCACCAGATAAATTCAGTTGTCAACAAGTTTAAAAGTAAAGATTTCCTGTAAAAACACAAACTAATATCCTTCATTCTATCATGAATGAAAATCACTTATATGCAACATTATTAAGTCTTTTTTTAAATTTATTTAATAAACTTTGTGCTGAATGAGAGATGAAACATGGATGGGACACGATTCTGACCAGATGAGAAGTGGGCGGAGTCACGACAATGAAAAAAATATATATTTTTTTATCATACCGTAAAATTTGCTGTAAATATTCTGACCCTCAAAAACGTCCACATTAACGGTATTATACTGTATTTACACAAAAACAGCGTTTTGTTTCAGCGCAGGGTTCAATATTGTCCACGTCGCCAGGAGGCCCCTATGTGGGCTGGGGCCGGATTTGAGGAATCCTCTGAGCCGCACTCTGTATATTTGTTCCCAATCAACTTGGATCCTTTCATTTAAACAGGCGCTGAACTGGGTTCAGATCCAGTTTGGACCATGTGTGCGTTTCTCCTGTCTTATGGACATTTTTGGATACATCTCAGCAAGATTCAGCCAGAAGCAAAAGTTCCGACTGAGCAGGTTGTGATCAGCTTGTTGTGGAGACCAGCAGCGGTTCCGAGCAGAACCAGATCCTCCCCCCCTTTCTCCTCTGGGCAGGGCCCGGCTGAGGCTTACTGTAGCTAACACACACACGCTAACACACACACGCTAACACACACACACGTAACCAATAAGCCATCAGTGTTCACCCACAGATGGTCCTGAGTCGGACTGTTAGTGTGTTCAGATGAGTCAGATATAAGAAAACCGCGGCTCCCGGGTTCTTGTATATTTACTCACGCAGCAAAGGCTCCAGAACCCGTCCCGCGTTCATATTACCGGGTATTATTCCGAGTTATAACGAGATTATGGCCACAGATTACGGACAAAAACCCCACCTATTGTGTTTCACGCGGCTCGCTGCGAGCGGACCAGAACTCATTAACACTCGATCCGTGTCTCGCTCTTGTCTATTTTCTCAACCGCTGCTCACGAGATCGTTTTTCCCAGCCTCAAGGTGGATTCTGGTGCTGTTTTTATAACTTGGCCAACAAGATTGCCGTCACTGTTTAGGTGGAATGAAGCCCTTGAGCAACAGTGACTGGAAACACAACAGGGAACGGACTCCACCTGCGATTCTGTCTCTCTCTCTCTTTCTTAAACTTCACTTTTCTCTTCGAATCGTGGCGCCGCTGCCAACCATTCATGGCGGTTCTGCTGGGTTATCTGGTCAGACTTTAGACATAAAGTCACCATCAGATACTACATATGTATAAAGTTTGGCGTTACGTTAAATTTATGAAGTTAGCTGTGCAAACGTCGACAGTTTTTTAGATTTCTACAAATGTCGGCAGCATTGATGAGATTTTCAGTTTTGAGTCTTGAGAGTCTGGATTATACTTTACCTTTTGGCTTCACTTACGTTCATATATATATATATATATATATATATATATATATATATATCACCCGTGATAAGTAGGTGTTTGTTTTGGTAAATGCACTGTACATACAGTATGTAGCACACCTCTAGCTAACTGGAGGTTCTGTATCCTCCTCATTAGTGGGTGTGGTTTCCATGGAAACCTGTTTCTTCAGGTGACTTTGAGGTTTTGTCATCCTATCTCACAAACTCTATGTTCCATCTTCACTAAACTTATTTGAGTTCTCCATGTAAAGATGGTTTTGAGGTGACCGTGAAGGTCGCCCCCCCCCCCCACTACTGGAGGCTGACGGATAGAATGAGGCATTAACGCGAGGGTTGTTTGATTTGAAGGGGGTTCTATCGTCTCCAGATGACTCTAGTTTTCCCATTGACGGCCGTGACTGAAGGTTCTGATTCTGGTGACAGACGGCCTGTGTTTAGCGCCGTTCACCTGTTGCATTAGAGATAAATGAACCCACCGCCCGACCTTACCGCATTCGCCGTTGACCCCATCCATCTTCATTACGCTTCAATTATTGTCTGAAATTGTAATTGCCATGCCTCTCAGTCCGCCTGAGAACTCCCGGCACCTTGACTCGGTCCATAACTCAGCGCCGCGGCCTCCTCACCCGACCGCTGCCAGTCCATCCTGAACCCATTGAGGGGCAAAGAGGAAAGGTTAAAGGGTGCGAGCGGTGAGGGAGGGAAGGAGAGGTCACGGCTCTGGTGAGAAGCGGTCCCGGAGTCCACTCCCAGAATCCTGAGCAGGAATCAGTCTCCGCTGGATACGCTGAGAATCATGGGAAAGCAGGGTTGACTATAAATCACGGCCAATGAGGTGGAACTAGCCAGCTTGAAACTGAACTGACGGCGATTATTGATGTGTTCTGTGGGAAAGCGAGTGGACCTTCACCGAGTGAGTCTCTGGACATGCGAACCGTGTGACATCATGACCACAAGTGATTCTCTCCAGCCGGCTCCTTAATTACTACACTCTAAAATACAAAACAACTTATCTAATGGAGTTACAGCTGATTATTTTAGTCTGACAGCGAACATCTCATGTTACCATGTGACCTACGGTGACATCATCCTGATCTCAGTGTCTGTTATCATTCCTGCGCTCCGCTCCTTTTGCAGCGCAGAGTGGGAGCCAAGAGACGGGCCTGTCACAGAACCGTGTCGCCGCAGGGTCATTTATGCTCTTTTGATAAAACGCCATGTTCATGCTATAAATGATTTTATACTTTAATACTTTGTGATCGGGACTAAATCCACCTGTGACACGATAGTCCTAAATGTTGTTTGCAAAATACAACTAGATTCATTAATTAATCCACTAAGTCTTCTGTTCATCAGCGTGTGCAGCAGTGGGCTGGGATCCACCAGAACCACTGGTTCTGTCTCATCCAGAACAATGGGGAGGTAGAGCTTAAGTTTTTATTGGACCTGAAAGATTTTATTGTATTATTTAATTTTTTTAATGTATTTTTTTATGTCTGTATATTTATTGATTTATTATTATTATTATTATGATTATTATTAATAATAATAAAAATATATATGTTTTTATAATTTTTTTAATTCTTTAATTTTTTTTTAATTTTTACATATAAAAAAATAGAATAAACCAGACGTCCACCGGTTCATTTTCATAAAGGCAGCAGGAACCGTCTGGTAGCTGGTTCCCTCTGAAGACTCCCTCAGGACACTGCTGCTCCACACGAGCCTTAAAGTCAGAGAGTTCTTTGGGCCGAATCGATCGCGGCTTATCGTCAAACTTTAAGGTTAATGGCTTTAGAAGCCCAGCTGGCTGCCTGGAAGCGGAGGACGTGCTCCGAGCTAAATATGCAGACCAGAACATGTTCAACGTCTGCACGTATTCATTAAAGTGTGCTGCGTATTCCAATATGCTGCAAAATATCAGAACATGCTGCAATTATGTTGAACATTCACAGCTATTCCCAAACTTCCACAGATGACCCGGATTGTAGCGTCTCTTCAGGAGAGAAATACTTGAAATACTCCGTCGACGAAATTCCCCACGCCTGTAACTCCCAGTCAACCGATACCGTCTCCACGGTTACGTGGCACCAGTGAGAAAATATGTATTTCCAGCGATTGGGTGAACAGAACCGCTTTAACCCCAATATATTTCTACACTTAAAGACTAACATGATTAATATATTCTATTCCTGATTGGCTGCTGGTGTTTGACATCACAGCCTCGCTGACAGTCTCCCTAGAAGTGGATGTCATTTCACTGATAACTGATGACCACTTCCTGTGCGCCGGCAGCTGCTAACGCTACGTACAACAGTCTTCTATCAATGCACGTGGTGGATAAGTGATGGCAGGCGTGTGTGTGTGTGTGTGTGTGTATGTATGTGTGTGTGTGTATGTGTGTGTGTGTGTGTGTGTGTGTGTGTGTGTGTGTGTGTGTGTGTGTGTGTGTGTGTGTGTGTGTGTGTGTGTGTGTGTGTGTGTGTGTGTGTGTGTGTGT